>JAOQMP010073036.1:0-35688 GCA_027563575.1 Erythroxylum pedicellare | reverse complement strand
TCTATGCGAATAGGTGCTTCATGAACTATTTTAGCATAGAAAATCAGATTTTGTCAATTTATTAAATTTTTAAATAGGGGTTGATGTATATCTTGTCCAGATTTTAAGTTTAATTGTCTTTTATCTTTTTGTTTTTTCTTTTCTTTGGATGATAACATAGTTATATGAAGAACCCCAGTTGATTCGGTTAATTCTAAATTTTCTACATCTAAGATGTTTCCTTCATCTTTTAATTCTTCAGTCATTTTATTAATGATATGGAGTGCTAATTGGATGATTTATTAATGTGTTTTCTAAATAAGATAGCTTATGAGTATCAAATTGATAGAGATTTTGAGCTAATTCTAATTTTTCTTTTGCGAGTTTAATTCCAACGGGATTACTAATGACAAACTGTAAATAATTATATCTATGTTCATAATATTTTGTTTCTGTTTTATAGTGATTAATTAAAGTTGTTATAGTCATTATTTGTTGTTGTAATTGACGACAAATAAGATAAGACAAAACAACATGTCATGTAAAACAACTAAAATCTTATTTAATTAGAAAAGTTGGAGTGCTTGCTTCAAGATGGGTAGCGTAATGTTATGATAAGAGTAAATGAGCTTGTTTAAGCTCTGCTTCTTCGCTTGCTAAAATATGTAAACAGTTTTTCATATTTTCATAACTTTCTTCTTGCTTTTGACAAGGAGGATGGGGCATATTGAGTAGATATATGGATAAATACATGTTTTGATAAGATTTAAAAATTTGTTTGTTGAGACTAATCTTTTATTCAACAAATTTTCTATAGCTTGGCATTGGTTACAATCTTTGGGCATAGTGAATTACTTGAAAATTTAGGATAAAATGGCTTAGTTGTTTTATGTTTATTTCGAAGATATATATATTTTACTAAATTGTGTAATCTTATAGCTAGTTGATTAGAGTTAAATGGATATTGAAAACAATCTAAGAATAAAAAGGCTAATTTCTTGTGAATCTAGATAAGTAAAACAGACAGATAAAAAGATAAACAAGCGTAGACATGCATATATAATAATTAAGGAAACATAACTAATGAGGATTGCATAATTGAATAGTAATGAAGCCATTTATTCTGAATTATTGTAAGACATAGTTGGATTATGTATTTTATCTAACAAATGTTGGAATAAGAGGGGATTAAATTTGTGAAATAAACAACTACGGAAAAATGCTTCTAATTGGTGTGGAGGATAGATAAATATACAGCTAGCAGATAAGAAAAGCATAATTGGAAAGCATAAATAATTCATAAATAAATAAACAAGCATAAATATTGATGAAACAAAAAAAAAACTATTAACATCATACCCGTTTTGTTTTTTCTTCCTTTAAATGCCAAAACACAGGCTAAGGTAGGAACTAGCAAGAGCTAAGGTATCAAAAGATTATTTCATTTCATATCGATAAGAGAGACAATCATCGCTTATATAGATAGCAAGTTGGCTTTTACAGGTAACAAAAGCAATCAGTTAAAGCACAACTGACAACTTTTAATCTCTACTGAGTCCTTGTACTTCGAAAAGATCTCAAATGTCTCTTACCTTTTTCTTCTTTGTGCTATTTCTCCAACCTGCTAGGTAAAGGTAAAGAGTTAGTTTGAAAAATAACTATAGACTCGGTACTCATCTTCAGGTTAAAAGATATATCATTTTCAGCTTCGAGCTCCTCCTCCACTTCTTTGACATAAGCAGGTCATTAAGTAGTCATCTCAAAATTCTCAAGCTTTTCTCCACTCTGTAAGATCTCTTTACTAATTTCCTTTAGTTACTCCTGAGGTTGAGATGATTGCATTTCTTCGCTTTGTTATTTTAGGTAGTCGAGAGCTTCTACCATCTGACCCATCTGGTTTACTATGCTCAGGAGCCTAGACATTGGATCTTGTTGGACTTGCCTCATTTCCTACAAGAATTGTTGAGTACTTTGTTGAATTTGAATATCGTTAGCGGTCATAAGATTAAGCAAATCTTCCATAGATGATTAGAAGCTTTTTATAATATACCACACCCATAGCACATATGCCTAAACATATCCACGGATAGTCGCAAATACACTCTACAGAAATGGTACGTTAGAACAATCACATTAAATACAGTTTGAGGCATTAATATAATTTAAGCATTCCAAATCCTTATTTCCTTCACAATCATTATAAATCATATATGTCATTAACATTCCAAATTCAACCAGACCATACACGATAGTTTTAGACTCAATCCCAATACATCAACAGTACAAAATATTTTCTCATTAGAGATAATGTGTTATGACATGGAATGTTAAAACAAAATATATCTATCTAGACTCTACAAGTATCAGCTCACCAGATCTTTGAGCCATTCTTGCCCCTAAAATAACCTCACTAGAATTCTTTTAGATCGCTTTAAAAGCTAGCTCTCCCTTGAACGTAAAAATCGACATTGCAATTTTAATGACTTTGCAAACTCAGCGAGTGATCTATCATCGATATGCTTACTTAAGTCAGAACATAAAGACAAGTATATAATCTAAATCACCAAGTATAACACATTTTCTAGCATTGAATATCACATAACATTATATCATATGACAATAAGTACAACATGTATTCAAATATTTCATATCATTATTTCAAAACAATCTAATAAATCATCTCAATGATTCATATAATATATATAAAGTTGTATATGCAAATGCACATATGACTTCATTTTTATTTTGCTTTCTTGTGACCTAGCGCTATCAACCTAATTTATTGTCTCGTATCTGTTGAGGATACTGGGCTCATGTCATTTACCGTCTTGTATCCATTTTGGATACCGGGCTCATTGTTATCTGAACCTGAGGCTCTTTATGCATAATCCTAAGCATTAAACTCTTTTTCACATTAGTCACTCTGGTTACAACTCCTTTATCTGATCATGCATATCAATGAAATGAATCAATCCATATGTCATGCTTTCAATATCCTTCATTTCGATGTGCTCATGCCATATAACAAACTTCTTGGATCTAAGTCTGGCATTCATCTTTTATTTATTCACACATTCCATATTACAAAGACAATTTAAACAAAACCTATATAATTGAGTTTACACATCTAGGTTAACTCACAGTATGCTCTAAAATAACTATTGCCTTGATTATCTGGCAACGTTTAGATGTTGTCGATCAACTTGTGCGTCTATAGTTAAGCAATACACATATAGTTCACAATCATTAATTTGTTCAATCATATGAATATATCACAAATCTTGATAGTTCAATTATTATAGCTTGTATATTACCACTTCGCATTCAGGTTTATACCTTAAGTAAATTTGATTACTTTAAATTCAGAAATCATGCATTCATCAACCTTTTCTAGTAATGTATATTCACACAATTTCCTAATTCTCATTCATTCATACCGAATACACCTTACGCATATTCTTTGGATCATATTTGCATTTATATGAACATCTTTATTCCTTTAACAACTCATAATTCCCAGATTAGATACATTGATATCAAGACAATCCATTCATTAAATAATGACATCAATTGACGTAATTAAACAATAATCTAGGTTCATTTCAAGCTTGAATCAAGTCCAAATACACCGATGTGGAGTGACTTATCCTCATTTGGTTCAACAAATTCACAAAACCGAAATTATCATTTCAAGGCTTTGATAGTGCACTATCCAGTTTCCCTTAATTTTCTATATTTAAGCACCTTTATACTAAATTTAAAACACCTTTAATAATCCATTAATTATACCTTAAGTATACCTTAATTAGACTTTAATTACTCATTAATTTCATCTCAATTTGCAGCTTAAAATCATTCATTTAATAGCTCATAAAGTATTGTTTTTCATACATGCTAAATAGAACAAAGACTACCATTCATGCATCATTTTCCCAGCACACATTTAACACCAATACTTCAATCAATCAATCCCCAATTTAGTGATCATCAAGTTCTATTATTTTACATGATAACAGATTAGTATTTTACCTTCTTGATTAGCTCAAATACCCCCTCAATTATTGAGCTAACCTAGCCTTCCATGTATGAAAACACAATTCCAAGAATAAGATGGGAGTAGAATGATGTTAGCAAGGGCAAAGAGATGATAGCAGATTATAGCTATCTTTGTTCAGGATCTTGGAGTGATGATGAATAGAATTTAAGCAAAATTTTAAAGCTGTGAGGGCTATGTATGTGTCTTGGTAATGAGAGGGAGGATGAGAAGAAAGCATGTAGAAGAAATAACTAGAGAGAAACATGTTTCTACATTTAGATAAGCCATTTGGTGCAAGGTATCTTTGTTTTAGAAGGACACATATCATATGTCTTCTTATGTGGCTGCCAAATGTCACCAATATCTTAGACCATTTGTCACTCAATCACTACTGCCATTTTTCACTTAATTTTCTATGCCAAAAGTCACTCATTTTATAGGCTTAGTCAACCTAATTTCTCACATGTCAACTTGTCTTACCATTTAATATTTTCCTAGACTGAATGTACATTTTAATTCATTACTCTTGCAATTGTAACCATTAATTCTAAATTACTGATTGTAATCCATCAAACCAAAATTCAAGGCATAAATATTACATAATCATATCATAACCATTTAAACCTTTTATACCTCCGGAATATGTCAATTGAGTGCACATATAATCTTTGCAATGTTTTCCAAATCAAGTGCGTATATATGCTCATGTTATGCATATGAATGAAATGCACCTTATTAATTCTAAAATGATATGACTCGAAAGTCTAACATTCTAACCCTTAGTAGGTTTTGGAAATTGGCTATTACAATTCTCTCCCTTATGAAGTTTTTTCCTAAAAATTCTTACTTGATTGACCAAATAGATGGGGGCACTATTTCCTCGTGTGTTCCTCAGTTCCCCATGTAGCTTTTACTCTTGAATGATTCCTCCAAAGGACTTTAACCAAAGGAATTTCATGATTTCTTAACTTTTTCATGGGGAATTTCATGATTTCTTAACTTACAATGCTGGATCTAATCGATACCTCATCAGCATACTGGCAAGAATCATATTGTGAATTTGAGACATCTCTGGTGGTAATACTAATTTGTAAGCTAATGGTCCTACTCTTTCAGTAATTTCATAAGGACCAATGTATCTAGGGCTTAACTTTCCCTTTTTACTAATCCTTAGCATTCCTCGCCAAGGTTACACTCTCGAAACACCTTATCTCCCATTTGATACTCCATATCCCTATGGTGCTGATCTGTATAATTCTTTTGTAAGGTTTCAATCATGCATCTCTTACATAATATATATCAAATATATGTAGTAGAAAATAAAACGAAACCTCAAAAACCAGATCTACTAGTGCATATAGATATAGAAAACAAAAACATGAAAAGTAATATGTTTGCATACCTTTCCAATGATCTCCTTCGTTCTTTATTCTTCATCACGTTGGGTTGTCATAAACCATAATAATCAATGTGAACTTTCTCTAATGAAAGTCCACATAAAGACAGAAGGATGAAACATTTTTCGTAGATGGCTAGAATTCTTTCTTTATGTTAGCAAAGAAAAGAACTTTTGTGAGATTTAGAGAGAAAAAGTGTGTGTGTGTGTGTGTAAGAAAAAGCCTTTCTTTCTCACTTGTGTCTCACACAAGATGCACAAAAACGCTGGATATTTTCTGCCCTCTTTGGCCTCCCATAACCCCCATCACTAATGGGAAGTTATGAGAAGTTAATGGTCATGAATAACATACATTAATGGAAGTTATAGGAAGTTAATGACCATGAATACATGCATTATTAGAAGTTTTAGGAAGTTAATGACCAAATTGGTAGCCAGCAACACTTGTTTCTAATCCATTTCATGCAACGTTTTCTACCATAATCCCATTGCAACGTAATCCTAAAACAGTCTCTCATATCTTGAATCACCATTTAAGACCATTTTACTCATCCTTCGGATCTCCTTTGTGTGTGACCCATTAGGTTCCCAATTATGTTGGCCAGTTGAATTAACACTTAATTTAAGTAATTCAAGAGTGGTATCTAGCAACATATCATGACCCCTAATTGACTGGAAAGTTAGTAGTTTGACCATGAACCCTTCTGTATGCAATGTTGCCATGTAATTCATCCTTTCACCATCTATACCCCACTTAGTTCAAAGTATAGTCAAAGTGTTAACTCCCACTAGACTAACTACGTCATATCTAGTCCAATTGTTATTAGATCTTGTCCTGAGAATCTCATTACTCTATGTATCATTGAATAGTCTCTTTATGACATATATCTGCTTTGGCTAGAGGCTCTTGAGTAATGACCCCGATAAGAGGTCATGGGTATCATCTCCTTCTATTAGGAGTGGTGAATCATTTATTGGCTACTTAATTACCTTAGAATACCTTAAGTTGTACCCAATCACCGCCCTATGAGTAACCCATAAAAGGCACCGATGAATGGAGTCAAAGCACATGATCAGTATCCGAGATATCCTTGAGCAAATCAATTTAAAGGATATTTCCACCATTGCTATGATGATATTATCATTGAAACTAGAATATAATGTCCATATGATTGTCTCATAGTAAGTTAATCCAATGTACTTACTACCCTTAGTAAGCAACCACATGTTAACTTTAAATAACTCATGTCTACAACTTATGAGATCTACAACTTGATCCATTCAAGGAGTATAATATGTGCCAGTCTATCTAGATTAATGTTATCCCATCTCATTAATCGTATGACTAGGGAAGTAGGTTTAGTCAATGGATCAACTATATTTTGATGGGTGGGAACTCTCTCTGTCTTGACATCATTTCTACCAATGATTTCTCTAATCAAATGGTAACATCTGAGTACATATTTGGACTTTTGACGAGACCTCAATTCCTTCGCTTGCATTATAGCCTCATTGTGGTCACGATACAACTGCATTGGGTTAGTGATTCTTAGAACCACACTAAGTTCCATGATGAACATCTTGATCCATATTGCTTCCTTTATCGCTTCTAAAGCTACAATGTACTCCACCTATATCATCGAATCTACAATCATCTCTTGTTTAGAACTTTTCTAACTGACTGCACCACCATTTAGTGTGAATACATATCTGATCTGGAATCTAGAGTCATCCCTATCAGATTGGAAACTGGCATCAGTATACCTGTTTATCACAAGATCAACTTCTCTATATACTAAGAATACATCCTTAGTTCTTCTCAAGTTCTTAAGGATATTTTTGATAGCCACCCAATGACCCTCACCGGGGTCTAACTAGTATCTGCTTGTAACGCTTAAAGTATACGATACGTTGTGTATAGTACATAACATAACATACATGATTGATCCTATAGCTGAAGTATAAGGAATTAAACTTATGCGAGTCCTCTCATCTTGTGTCTTTAGACATATAGATTTAGAGAGTGTAATCCCATGTACTATAGGAAGATACCTTTCTTGGACTGCTCTATGTTAAACCTCTTTAACATCTTGTCTATGTATATAGACTGAGAAAGGCCAAGCAACCTATTAGATCTATCTATATAAATCCTTATCCCCAAAATATAAGTTACTTCTCCAAGGTATTTCATAGAGAAGTTCTTAGTTAACCAAATTTTGACTGATTTCAAAACTGAGGCATTATTTTCTATTAGCAATACATCATTACATACAGTACAAGGAATATAATTTCACTCCCACTAACCTTTTTATACATACACGGCTGATTTAGATTTTATGAAAAACCAAACTCTTTGATTGTATCATCAAATCAAATATTCTAACTCCTGGATGCTTGCTTCAGTCCATAAATGAATTTCTGAATCTTGCATACCTTTTCTCCATTCATGGATATGAAACCACTAGCTTGTGTCATATACACATCCTCAGTTAGGTTTCCATTAAGGAAAGTCATCTTCACATCCATTTTCCATATCTCACAATAATAATGAGTGACAATTGCTAGGAGTATCTTAATGGATTTAAGCATAGTTACAAGGCTAAACATTTTGTCATAGTCAACACCTTACCTTTAACGATAACCTTTACCTACAAGCCTAGCTTTATAGGTAACTACATTACCCTCAATGTCAGTTTTCTTCTTGAAATCCCATTTTCACCTTATAGGTTTTATTCCTTCAGGTAGGTCAATCAAAGTCTATACTTGGTTTTCCTACATGGAATCCATTTCATAATTCATAGCTTGAAGCCATTTGTCAGATTCTGAACTTTTCAGAACCTCTTCATAAGTAGTAGGCTCATCATCTTCTATGAGCAATACATTAACTTCACTTATGACAAATATGTATCTTTTAGGAACATGACATATCCTACCTGACCTTCGAACTTCTTATGTGTTAGAAGGTTAAACGATTGTTTCATCTTTAAGAACAATAGTCTCGGGCCCAGGAAGATGATCTACACCTGTTTGAGCATCTTGAACGTCCACAAGTTCAATTTTGTTCTCACTGTCTTCTTTTATAAGAAACTCTTTCTATAAAAAGACATGTTTTGAAACAAACACATTTTGTTTTGAAATATGGTAGAAATGATATCCTATAGTTTCCTTAGGATATCCTATAAACAGACAATTTTTAGAATTAGCTTTAAGCTTATTTGACTGAATTCGCTTCACATAAGCAAGACAACTGCAAACTTTCACATAAGAAAGACAAGGTTTCTTGTTAGTCCATATCTCATATGGAGCAACATCAACTGACTTGGATAGGACTCTATTTAATACATAAGCAAAAGTTTCGAGTGCATACGCCCAGAAGGATTTTGGTAAATCTGCTAAACCCATCACAGAACTTACTATGTCTAACAAGGTTCAGTTTCTCCTCTCAGCCATACCATTGTGTTGTGGCGTGTAAGTTGGAGTCCAATGGGAAAATATTTCATTATCCTTGAGATAATCCAAAAATTGTTGGCTTAAGCATTCACCACCTCGATCTAGTCGAAGTGATTTAATCCTTCTCGTAAGTTGATTTATTTTTGAATTTTTTATCCCTTTTAAAGGTTTCAAACTTATATCTTATAAGATATAGATACCCATATCTAGCATGATCATCAATAAATGTAATGAAGTGTACAAAACCACCTTTGGCATGTATGGACATCAGACCACATACATCTATATGTATTAGGCCTAAAAGTCCACTAGCTCGTTCACTCTTTCCCTTAAAGGGTAACTTAGTCATCTTGCCTAATAAGCAAGATTAGCATGTGTCATATGATTCATAATCAAATGACCCTAAACTACCACACTTGTATAGTTTAGAAATGCATCTCTCACTTATATGACCAAGGTGACAATTCCATAAGTAAGATAATTTCACATTATCTCGTTTTATTCTTTTGTTATTATTAATATTTAGAACCAAAATAGACATATCCAATATATATATACCATTGCACAATGTACCTAAAGCATATAACGCTCCATTCAAATAAATTGAACAACCATTGTTACTAAAATTTAAATGGAATCTAGCTTTATTAAGATTAAAAATGGACATTACATTTTTAGTCAAAGCAAGTACATAAAAATAATTGTCTAATTCTAATACAAGCCTACTAGGGAGTGTCAATACATATGTGCCTATAGCTAATGCAGCAATTCTTGCTCCACTGCCCACTTACAGGTATGACTCTCCCTTGTTGATTTGTCTACTATTCCTGAGGCCCTGTATGTCAATACACATGTGTAAGCCATAACCGGTATCAAATTACCATATATTGTTATCAGAAATATTATGAATATCCATAACATAAATACTTGAAGTAGAAGGGGTATCAAATGCCTTCTTTTACTTCAAATACTCCAAAGAGGCCTTGAAGTTTCTCTTCCAATGGCCATCCTTACCACAGTGGAAGCAACTTCCCTTCAGGGTAGTCTTTTTTGGTTTCTTCACACCTCCCTTAAGCCTTCCGAACTTCTTCTTCTTTTGGCTCTTTTTCTTTGAACCAGAAGAGTCCACCAGCATCACAACCTTGTCCTTACGAAAAGATGACTTAATTGCCTTGAGCATGTTGACCAGCTTAGGAATTGTGCTAGATATATTATTCATTCAATAGTTAAGCACTGAGTAGCTATTGGTTAATCCCATCATAATTAAGTCAATACTTAATTTATAATTAAAAAGACCCAAGGAAGATAACCGCTCGATGTAGCCATTCATCTTCAGTGTGTACTGTATGAAGACGTTCCCTCAACCATCTTGGAGTAGAAGAGCAATTGTAAAGTCTCAAACCTTTAAGACTTTGTTTGCTAATCAAAGAGCTCCCTAATATGATAGACTACGTTATGAGCATTTATAGCCGTGTGTTGCTTTTGTAACTCTGGTGACATGGTGGCTAACATATTACAACTAGCCATCTCACTATCATTAAGATGCTTCCTATATGCCCTTTGATCATCATCAGAGGAATCAATAGCAAGAAGATTGGGAAGTGGTTCTTCCAAGATAGAACCAAACATCTCAGACTTGAGAACTATTCTCAAATGCTTGAGCCAGTCAAGGAAGTTTCGTCTAGTCAACTTGTTAGCTTCCATCAATGATCTTAGATTCACACTAGCACTAATGGTGTTGAATCGGGAAAAAACAACCTTTCGTCAAAGAGAGAAAAATTAGAATGTACTTAAATACATGTCTATAACGACTTTAATAACATGCAAGATGGCTCCCACTATTTTCATGAATTTATAACCCTCAATATAAATCTGAGAGAACTCGTAAAGAAATTATCCTAGTGGGTCGATATTTAATATCCCTAAGAATGACCTTGGGTTTACCCAACAAGCCACCTTAGTTCAACTAATAGGTATCGATCTTACCAACTACATCTCCAACTATTGAATTTAGTGCTATCAACTATTGACGTGTTCACACTCATTGGGCTATCGACTCTTGACATATATATATTTAATGTACACTGCCCAACTTCGTCTCTGTGCATAATGATCTTGGGTTTTCCCAACAAACTAAGACTTCTACTTAAAATTGACCCATTAATCTGAAAATCCTATTTCCATAGTTTGAATATATCCGTGTAAAGCAAGCTTAGGTTTGCCCAACAACCCTAACTTTAAAAAGACTCTAATTCTCGCCGTATTAAAGGAAGGCGTTAGTTTTAATATTATAAGTGAGGGGTTTGACCAAGGTCTCATCTAACTTAGATGGTCTTATACATATAACTCATACACACACACACACACACACACACATATAGTTACTATGGCTATATGATATGATATGGACTACCCAAGTAAATTGGGCTTAAGCTCCTAACCATTCATCTTGCAAGTCCACACATTCTCTTAACCATGCATTCTCTAATTCATATATATAAACACATCATTTTGGTTATGACATCTTATGGATCTTAAAATGAAAGGCCCAATCCGATGATTTACTATCTTCCTTTTACTGAGATGGATAAAATTACTATTATATTTTATTTCATTTGGAATTAACATTAATCTAATTAACATGAATGCCTAATTATATAAATTAATTCATAATTATTCTACCTTAAAATAGTTATTTGATATCCAAAATTAATCAACTTCAATTTTGTCACATATGCCAATTTTTCTAGTGTTACTAGAAACTATATTGCTATACTAAAATTAATTTTATAATTTTCCAAAATTTTCATAACATCAAATCATCATTCCAAGAACTCTAGTTCATTTAATGATGATCAAAATAATTTAGGCATCACCCAAAAAGTATCATGATCACCGAAACACCGATAAGACACCGAAAACGACAAATATGACTTCTAAAATTTTTTAAAAATCAAATTTCAAGTAAAATCATTTAGACATGCATAAAACATCAAATTAACACATTTTTATCACATAAAAATATTTTAAAGGCTCTACAACCGAAATATAAACATACAAAACAGATACCACATTTTCAGGAAACAGTCCAAATCTGAAAAATTGTTTCATAAAATTATTAAAACTTTTTTAATAATTATAAAAAATAAATAGACATAAAAACATCCTAAATATGTTCACATAATTTTTAGAGAATCAAATTCCACGAAAATCATGTGTAACCTTATCAGTTTAGCCAATAGACATCACATGCCTAACAGAAAGATAAATTTCATGCATGTTCTTGTAAATTCAAAAGTAAATATTTTAATCATATTAAAAATATTTTCAATCACACTGAATCATTCATATATAGATTACAAACAAATTGGTGAAATAAAATCTTGAAACCATTTTTCTATAATTAATTTCGAACAAAACATTACAGGCCCTAAGTAGTCACAACCATGAAAACAATTTTCAAATGTCATGTATTCTATGTATAACAAGGAACAAGATGGCTTTGATGCTACAGTAAGGTTCCGATCATGCATCTCATACATAATATATATCAAATATATGTAGCAGAAAAAAAAAAAACCTCAAAAACTAGATCTACTCATGCATATAGATATAGAAAACAAAAACCATGAAATATATGATGTTTACATATATTTTCGACAATCACCTTCATTCTTTAATCTTCTCCACTTTGGATAGTCATAAACCACAACGATCAATGTAGACCATCTCTAATAAAATTCACATGAAGATAGAAGGATGAAACCTCACAAGGAGATGGCTAAAGTTCTTTCTTTATGCTATCGAAGACAAGAACTCTTGTGAGAGTTAGAGAGAAAAAGAGTGTGTGTGTGAGAAAGAACCTTTCTTTCTCACTTGTGTCTTATGCAAGATGCACAAAAAGCATCTCTATTTTCTGCATCATTTGGCCTTCCATAACCCCCATCACTAATGGAGAGTTAAAGGATGTTAATGGTTATGAATAATATGAGTTAATGGAAGTTATAGGAAGTTAATGACCATGAATAGCATGGATTAATGGAATTTTGGGAAGTTAATGGCCAAATTGGTAGCTAACAACACTTGTTTCTAATCCATTCCATGCAATGTTTTCTACCACAATTACATCACGATATAATCCCAAAACACTCTCTCATATCTTGAATCATCATTCAAGACCATTTTACTCATCCTTCGGATCTCCTATGTGTGTGACACATTAGGTTCCCAGTTATGTTAGCCACTTTAATTAACACATAATTCAAGTAAGTCAAAAGTAGTATCTATCAACACGGCATGAACTCTAATTTATCGAAAAGTCAATGGTTTGACTATGAACCCTTCCATATGCAATGTTACCATTTTATTCATCCTTTCACCATCTATACCCCACTTGGTTCAGAGTATGGTCAAAGTGTCAGCTCCCATTAGACTAACTATATCACATCTAGTCCAAGTGTAATTAGATCTTATCCTGAGGATCTCATTACTCTATGTATCATTGAAGACTATCTTTAGGAAACAATCTGCTCTGGCCAGAGACTCTCGAGTGATGACCTCGATAAGAGGTTATGGGTATCATCTCCTTCTATCAGGAGTGGTTAATTCTTTATTGGCTTCTCAATTACCTCTAAATACCTCAAGATGTACCCAATCACCACCCTACGAGTAACCCATGAAAGGCACCGATGAATAAAGTTAAAGCACAGGATCAGTATGTAAAATGTCCTTGAATACCTCAAGTTAAAGGATATTTACATCATTGCTATGATGAGACTATCATTGACATTGGAATATAATATCCATATGATTGTCTCATAGTAAGTCAATCCAATGTACTTACTACCCTTAGTAAGCATCCACATATTAACTCTAAACAACTCATGTCTATAGTTTATGAGATCTACTGCTTGATCAATTCAAGGAGTATATTATGTGCTAGTCTATCCAAATTAATGATATCCCATCTCAGTATTCCTATGACTAGGGAAAGTTTAGATATTAACATAATTACGTATGATAAAAATCTCATTATCATAATCTCATTATAATTTCCTCCATGCTATGTTTTATATCAAGGACTTCGTTAAATCAATTTAAGATCAACATCAAATCCATAAATGTATGAACATCGAAATAATTAAAAATGCTTTTATTAATCATAAAATGATTTGTATAATAAGTGATAAAGGTGATTGCCTCTGGATCACTTCTCTAACATCTTTTGCCTATCTTGAGCTCTCTTAATCCGACTTCAGATCAATTTTACCTTATTAATGATATCTTGAATCAATTCTGGGCCTTTAACAATCCTTAGGCCCTCTTCATCCCAATATAAAGGCGATCGACACTTTCTGCCATATAGCACCTCATATGGAGCCATACCAATACTACGGTAATAATGATTATTGTATACAAATTTAATGAGAGCTACATATTCATCCCATGCTCCTTGAAACTCCAAAACACAAGCTTTAAGCATATCCTCAGCAGTCTGAATAGTCCTTTCACTCTGTCCATCTATTTGAGGATGAAATGTTATACTAAAGTTTAACTTTGTACTTATTGCTAACTATATAGTGGACTAAAATGTAGAAGGAAATCTGGGATCCCAATTTGATACAGTAGATATTAGAACTCCATATAGACTTGCTATCTTATTAACATATCTTTGAGCTAACTAATCTAATGTGTTATTTTCTCTAAAAGGTAAAAAAGTGAGCTGATTTTGTCAATCTGTCAATAATGACCCATATGGCATCATGCTACCTTAGAGTCCTTAGCAAACCAATAATAAAATCCATTGTGATCCTCTCCCATTTCCACTCTGGAATAGGTAATAACTGTTACTTCCCAACTGGAGCCTGATGTTCTGCCTTAACTTATTAGCATGTCAAACATTTGGCAATATGTTCAGCCACTTGCTTTATCCCTAGCTACCAAAAATGTTGTTTCAGAGTACTGTAAATCTTGGTAGTACAAGGATGCATAGTATAGACTACTATGTGTACTTCCTCCACAATTCGTTTTTTAGATCATCAATATCTGGTACGCATAATCTCTACTTCAACCACAATGCACCATCTCTCAACTCAAACTCAGAACTAAAATTCTATTTTAACTTCTCTATAATCTTCACCAATTTTGGGTTTTTGTTTTGAGCTTTCCTGAACCTTTCATGCGATACTAGTCTAAGCTTTAACATAACTAAAAGTGATTTATTTTTTCCCAAAATTAGCTCAACATTTAGAGCTCTCAGTTGAACTAGGTTTGGTAATCTCAAAGTTTGAATTTATTCCACATTGTTATTAGATTTCTTGCTTAATGCATCAGCCACAACATTAGCTTTACCTAGATGGTATTCAATCGTGCATTCATAATCCTTAAGTAACTTAATCCACCTTATTTGTCTCATATTCAGTTCTCTTTTACTCAATAAATATCTCAAACTTCTATAATCTGTAAATATCTGAAACATCTCACCATATAAATAATGTCTCCAAAATTTCAAAGCAAATACCACTATAGCAAGCTCTAAATCATGAACTGGATAGTTAAACTCATGAAACCATAACTGTCTCAAAGCATAAGCAATCACATTACCATATTGCATCAAAATACATCCTAATCCCTAGCGTGAGGCATCACTATATACACAATATCCTCCAAATCCAAATGGTATAGCTAACACCGGTGTCGTAGTTAATCAATTTTTTAATTCCTCAAAGCTCCTTTGATACTCATCAGTCCATCGAAAAGGTACATTCTTTCTCAAAGGCTTTGTTAAAGGGGCTAAGATCAATGAAAACCCCTCGATAAACCTCTTGTAATATCCTGCTAACCCAAGAAAACTCCATATCTCAGACACATTTCTAGGTGCTTCCTACTTCATCACTTCCTCAACTTTCTATGGGTCTACCTATATGCCCTGTCTAGATATTATATGACCCAAGAACACAACTTGATCAAGCCAAAATTTGCACTTAGTGAACTTGATGTACAATTACTTCTCTCTCATTATTTGTAAGACTAACCTCAAATGCTCAGAATGTTCCTCTCCACTCCTTAAACACCAAAATATCTTCTATGAATACGATCACAAAATAATCTAAGTAAGGTAGGAATACTTTATTCATCAATGTCGTAAAGGCCACCGCAGTGTTTATTAATTCAAAAGACATTACAAAAAACTTAAAGTGTCCATATCTAGTTCCGAATGCACTCTTTGGTACATCGACTTCTGCTATTTTCAATTGATAATACCCTAACCTCAAATCCAGTTTAGTAAACACCCGAGCTTCCTATAACTGATCAAGTAAGTCATCTATTCTCGGTAAGGGATACTTATTCTTCACTGTCACTCGATTCAATTGCCTATAATCAATGCATAATCTCAAGGTTCCATCCTTTTTCTTTATAAACAAAACTAAAGCTCCCCAAGGTGATACACTAGGTTTAATAAAACCCTTATCTAACAACTCCTGCAACTGAGTCCTAACTTCCTTAAGTTCCACAGGTGCCATCCTATATGGAGGAATAGATATAGGAGTAATACTTAGAACTAAGTCAATAGTGAACTCCGTTTCTTTATCTGGTGGTAATCTTGGTAATTCAGTAGGAAATACATTTAGGAAATCCCTAAAAACAGAAATATCTTGAATTGTATTCTCAATTCGAGTATCGGTCATATAGGCTAAATAAGCTTCGCATCCACTTTAAATCATTCGTAAAGCACTCATTGAGGAAATCAATCTGGTAGGCACTACTTGACTAACACCTCGAAACATTACTCTTGGTTGAGTAGGAGATTCAAGAATAATTTCTTTAGTATAACAATTCATTACATCCCTATATGTAATAAGCCAGTACATACCTAAAATAAGGTCTATCTATTTCAACTGCAATACTATCAAATTGACTTTTAACTCTGCCTGATCAACCTAAATCATACACCCTTTACACACTTTTCCAATCATTGTAGTACTACCTACCGGTATACTCACCTCTAATCCACATTCCAACATCTCTCTCTCACAATGCAGTTTAGATGTCAAATGTGGAGTAGTGAATGAATGTGTAGATCCTGGATCTAATAATGAAAATGCATCAAATTGAAAGACATTTAACACACCTGCAATAACATCTAGGGAATTTTGTGCCTCCTGCCTTATAATAACAAAGATCTTGGCCTGGGACTATGGTTGGTTACTCCGCACCTCAGTCCTAACACTAGGACGTACTGAACTAGTTTTACCCCTACCTTTGCCTCTTTATCTTGCTCCACTGGCTTTACTCTACTGGACAACCATCTCAGTCACTGATCCTCCTTTCACTCCAGACTATGCTTATAAAGTTATGGGATAGTCTCTAATCTGATGCTCAAAAGAGACACAATACAAGCAAGCTCCCGGTATTGTCCAACATTCTCCACCATGTTTCTTTCCACAATGCTCACAACTAGGCATCTGTTATGTTTTCCTTCCATATGTCTATCCTCCAAATGCCTGACCACTACCACTACCAGTATGAACAAAATTGCTTCTCAGTCTAAACCTTGACTGCCTTGATCTAGTTTATGATCGTGATGATCTATTTTGGCATTTACTAAATCTTTTGCCATAGTCAGCTTGAAACTCTCCATGCCTCTTAATTCTAAACTCTTGCCTATACTCTCCTTGTTCATCCTTCAATAACTGCTCAATCCAAATCGAAGTATTCCTTAACTCAGTGAATCAATTCAAATTAGTAACAGGCAACCTCGTCTTGATTTCCATATTCAGTCCATCCTCAAATCGCCTACACTTACCTTCCTCAGTCAGAATTAGAATAGTAGCATAGCCTATTAATTCATTAAACTACACCTTATACTTGGCTACAGTGAGATTTTCCTGTTTCAGATCGAGAAACTCTTTCATCTTCCTATCCAAATAGATCTTTGGCATATAATTCTCTTTAAAGACCTTCAAGAAGTCTTCCCATGTTAGTCTGCAACGTTGGGTGGAACTACCTAGGATAGTCTTCCACCACTGATAAGCTGGACCTTGAAGTAATGAGACTGTATAGTCAAACCTTTCATCAGACTCGTAGTCCATCTGATCAAACACCCTTTCAGTTCTTTCCAACCAAACTACCTTGGCAAGGTTTGTACTTTTATAGAAGGCTATAGCCCCCTACTTCATAAGTTTACCATACCTCCTTTCTCTCCTCTTAGGAATTCTCTGAGGCATTTGATCAGATTGGGGTATTGGGGACTCCCTATTGGCTCTTACAAACTTAAGGTCAACTGATTCTGCAACCCGATCTCCTATAGCGAATGACCTATAACAAACAATAATTGTGAACACTATATAAGTCTCTTACTATATGTCATGTTTAAATACTTATATATGTATATCCCTAAGGATGTTAAGCGATGCTCTAATACCAAAAACTGTAACATACCACAATCACAGTGCATATGCCTGCACATGTCTATGGATATTCAAGAATATACTCTACAAAAATGATACATTAGAATAATCACATTAAATACAGTATGAGGTGTCAATATAACTAAAGCATTCCAAATACTTATTTCCTTCACAATCATAATAAGTCATATATGTCATTAACATTCCAAATTCAAGTAGACCATATATAATAGTTTTGAACTCAATCCTAATACATCATACAGTACAAAAATTACACACTAGAGATAATATGTGTCATAACACGGAATGTTAATACAAAAGACATCTATCTAGACTTCACAGGTATCAGCTAACCAGACCTTTGAGCCATTCTTGTCCCCGAAATAATAGTACTAGAATTCTATTAGATCGCTTTAGAAGCTCGATCTCCTTTGAACATGAAAATTAACGTTACAATTTTGATGAGTTTATGAACTCAATGAGTGAACCATCATTGATATGCTCACTCAATTCAGAGCACTAAAATAAATTACATAACTCAATTCAGTAAGTATATTACCAAATCCAGTATCGAATACCACATCACATTTTTTCATATTTCAACAAGTACTGTATACTAACATTGCATATCATAGTTTCAGAACAATTCAATAATTTCATTACAATCATTCATATGATACATGTATAATTGATGCAAATGCATATATGATTTCTTTCTTATTTTGCTTTTTTGTGACTGAGCGCTATCAACCTAATTTACTGTCCCGTATCTGTTGTAGATATCGGGCTCATTTTATATGTTATCCCGTATCCGTTGTGGATGTCGAGTTCATTGTTATTTGAGCCTATGGCTCTTTGTGCACAATCTTGAGCTTTAAGCTCTTTTCTAGATATTGGCTACTTCGGTCACAAATCCTTTATCTGATCATGCATTTCAATGTAATGAGATGCATCAATTTACATATCATGCTTTTAGCACTTTTCATTCAATATACTCATGTCATATATCAAATCCTTCAAATCTAAGTCTAGCATTCATCATTCAGTTGATCGTACATTCCATAATACACATACAATTCTAACGGAAGCACATATAATTGAATTTACACATTTAAGTTAACTCACAGTACGCTTCAAAAAAGTTATTGCCTTGATGATCTGATAATGTCTGGATGCTGACGACTAACTTCTGCATCTAAAGTCATGCAATACACATATAATTTACACATCACTAAGTTGTTCAATCATATGAATATACAATCATACACATGTATATGTGTCATGTTCAATGCATGCTCAATTGACCTTTCCGGGTATGTATTCTTATTCATAAGTCTTGGCCATTCAATTATAATAACTTGTATATTACCACTTTGCATTCAGGTTTATACCTTTATTCCTTTAACAACTCATAATTTCTAGATTTAAATACATTGATATCAAGATAATTCATTCCTTAAGTAATGGCATCAATTAACAACCTGAACTTATCGAACCCTTAACCAATTAATCAAGCAACAATCTAGGTTCATTTAAGCCCTAATTAAGTCCAAATACACTAATGTAGAGTGACTTATCCTCATTTGGTTTAACAAATTCACAAGACCAAAATTATCATTTCAAAGCTTTGGCCACGATGTGGGGGAACTTCCTTGGATCGTGGGATGAGTGCCCTGATTATGCACTATTCAATTTCCCTCAATTCTCCACGAATTTCATCTATTTAGGATCATCATTAAAACTTCAAAATTTCCAGAATTCATACTCTCAAAAGCTACTTAAATTTATGTTAATATAGCTCCCAATTTGGTTACATTAAAGCTCTCTAAATTCTATTGATTTATGTCACTAACAATCTTTCTTACACGTACATTAACATCCCTAATTTTTTTCCATATTCAAAAGAAAACTCTTTCATATCAAATTCAAAATACCTTCATAACAGTCCATTAATTATACCTATACCATAATTATAGCTAAATTCCTCATCAATTTCATCTCAATTTCTAGCCCAAAATCATTCATTTAATAGCTCATAAACTATTGTTTTCATACATGCTAAATAGAATAGAAACTATCATTTATGCATCATTTTCCTAGCACACATTTAACACCAATACTTCAATCAATCAATCCCTAATTAAGTCATCATCAAGTTCGATTATTTTATATCACAAGAGATCAGTATCTTACCTTATTAATTAGCTCAAATACCTCCTCAATTATCAAGTTAACCTAGCCTTTCATGCATGCAAATATAATTCCAAGAACAAGATGGGAGTAGAATGATTTCAGCAAGGGCAAAGAGATGATAACATATTATAGCTATCTTTGTGTATAATCATGTATGGATCTTCGAGTGATGATGAATAGAATTAAAGCAAAATTTTAAAGTTGTGAGAGTTATGTGTGTGTTTCGGTAGTGAGAAGGAGGAGAAAAAGAAAGCATACAGAAGAAACAACTAAAGAGAAAAATGACTTTGCATTTGTTTAAGCCATTTAGTGTCAAGTGTCTTTGTTTCAGAAGGACACATGTCATACAAATGGAGTAAGCTACATGTCTTCTTATGTGGTTACCAAATGTCACCAATATCTTAGGCCATTTGTCACTCGATCACTACTGCCATTTGTCACTTAATTTTTTATGCCACAAGTCACTCATTTTATAGGCTTATTCGTCCTAATTTTTTACATGTCAACTTGTCTTACCGCTTGACATTTTTTCTAGACTAAATGTACATTTTAATTCATCAATTTTCTAGTTGTAACAATTAACTCCAAGTTACTAATTATAATCCATTAAACTAAAATTTAAGACATAAGAAATACACGATCAAATCATCATCATTTTAAACATTTCATACCTCGGAACATATCAATTGGGTGCATATACTATCTTTACAATGTTTTCTAAATCAACATTCATGTGTGTATATGCTCATATTATGCATGAGAATGAAATGCACCTCATAAATTCTAAAATGATATGACTCAAAAGTCTAACATTCTAATTCTCAGTAAGTTTTGGAAATTGGCTATTACAATTCTCCCCTTTAAGGAATTTCGTCCTCGAAATTCTTACCTGATTGACCAAAGAGATGGGGGTATTGTTTCCTCATGTATTCCTCAGTCTCCCATGTAGCTTCTTCTTTTGAATGTTTCCTCCAAAAGACTTTAATCAAAGGAATTACACTATTTCTCAACTGTTTCATTTGGTATCTAACTATTTTACTAGTTCCTCAATATAACTCAAATTCGTTGCAATCTCATCCTCCTGTGTCTGTAATACATGTGTTAGATCTGATCGATATCTCTTGAGCATACTAACAAGAAACACATTGTGAATTTAAGACATTTCTTACGGTAATGCCAATTTGTAAGCTAATGGTCCTACTTTCTCAGTAATCTCATAAGGACCAATATATCTAGGACTCAACTTTCCCTTTTTTACCAAACCTTAGCACTCCTCACTATTGCGACACTCTTAAAAACACCTTATCTCCCACTTGATAGTTTATATCACTCCGGTGCTAATCTGTATAACTCTTTTGCCTGTTTTGAGCTGCCTTAATCCTACTACGGATCCATTTTACCTTATCAACGGTATCTTGAATCAAATTTAAGCCTTCAACAATCCTTAGGCCCTCCTCATCCTAATATAAAGGCGATCGACACTTTCTCCATATAATGCCTCATATAGAGTCATACTAATACTACTGTGATAATGATTATTGTATGCAAATTCAATGAGAGTTATATATTCATCCCATTCTTCTTGAAACTCTACAACACAAACTTTGAGCATATCCTCAACAGTCTTAATAGTCCTTTCACTCTGTCCGTCTGTCTGAGGATGAAATATTGTATTAAAGTTCAACTTCGTTCCCAATACTGACTGTAAATTGTCCCAAAATTTAGATGTAAATCTGGGATCCCAATATGATATAATAGAAACTAGGGCTCTATGTAACCTTACTATCTCATTTACAAACCTCCAAGCTAATTGATACAACATGTTACTTTCTCTCACAGGTAAGCAAGGAGATGATTTTGTTAATCTATCAACAATGACCTATATAGTATCATTGTCTCGGAGCTCTTGGTAAATCCATTATAATTCTTTCCCATTTCTACTCTGGAATAGGTAATGACTGTAGTTTCCTAATTGGAGCCTGATGTTCTACCTTAACTTGTTGGCATGTCAAACATTTGGTATCATACTTAGCCATATGCTTCTTCATTCCTAGCCACCAGAAATGTTGTTTCAGAGTATTGTACATCTTAATAGTACCAGGATGTATAGCATAGGCTGCTATATGTGCTTCCTCTAAAATTTTTTTTCTCAGATCATCAGCATTTGGTACACATAATCTCTGCTTCAACCACAATTCATTATTGCTCAACTTAAACTTAGAATTCAGATTATGTTTCAACTTCTTAATAATCTTCACCAATTTTGGGTCTATGATTTGAGCTTTCTTGATCCTTTCATGCAATACTGGTTTAAGCTTCAACATAACTAACAATGCTTCATTCTGTCCCAAACTTAGCTTAACATTCAGGACTCTCAGTTGAACTAGGTTTGGTAACTTTGATGTTTGAATTTATGCCACACTACTATTAGATTTCCTGCTCAATGCATCAGCTACAATATTAGCTTTATCTAGACGGTATTCAATCATACAATCATAATCCATAAGTAACTCAATCCACCTATTTTGTCTCATATTCAGTTCTTTTTTTACTCAACAAATATCTCAAACTTCTATGATCTGTAAATATATGAAACATCTCACCATATAAATAATGTCTCTAAAATTTCAAAGCAAACACCACTGCTGTAAATTCTAAATCATGAACTGGGTAATTGAACTCATGAGATCTTAACTGTTTCGAAGCATATACAATCACTTTACCATACTAAATCCCTGGTGTGAAACATCACTATATACAACATATCCTCTACATCCAGATGGTATAGCTAACACAGGTGCCGTAGTTAATTGATGTTTCAACTTCTCAAAACTCCTTTGACACTCATCAGTCCATCGAAAAGGTACATTCTTTCTCATAAGCTTTGTCAAAGGGGATGAGATTAATGAAAACCCATCGAAAAACCTCTTGTAATAACCTGCTAACCTAAGAAAACTCCGAATCTCAAACACAATTCTAGGTGCTTCCCACTTCATCACTGCCTTAACTTTCTTTGGTTTTACCTGTATGCCCTGTCCAATACTATATGACTCAAGAACACCACTTGATTAAGTCAAAATTCACACTTACTAAACTTGGCGTATAATTGCTTTTTTCTCGTTATCTGTAAACTAACTTCAAATGCTTAGAATGTTCCTCTCTACTCCTCGAGTACGCCAAAATATCATCTATGAATACAATCACAAAATAATCTAAGTAATGTTGGAATACTTTATTCATCAATGCCATAAAGGCTGCTGGAGCATTCCTCAATCCAGAAGGCATCACCAAAAACTCAAAGTGTCCATATCTGGCTCTGAATGCACTCTTTGGTACATCAACTTCTACTATCTTCAATTGATAATAGCCTGACCTCAAATCCAGTTTAGTTAACACTTGAGTTCCCTATAGCTAATTGAGAAAATCATCTATTCTCGATAAGGGATACTTGTTTTTCACTATCACCCGATTTAGTTGGCTATATTCAATACATAATCTCAAGGTTCTATCCTTCGTCTTCACAAACAAAATTGGAGCTCCCCAAGGTGATACACTAGGTCTGATAAAAACCTTATCCAATAATTTCTGCAACTGAGTCTTAAGTTCCACATGTGACAAAGGAATATATATATAAGAGTAGTACCTAGAACTACATCAATAGTGAACTTTGTTTCCTTATCTGGTGGTAATCCTGGTAATTCAGTAGGAAATACATATAGGAAATTGTTAACAATAGGAATATCCTGTACTATCTGATCAATTTGGGTATCGGTCATATAGGCTAAATAAGCCTCACATCCACTTCGAATCAGCCTAAAGGCACTCATTGATGAAATCAATCTGGCTGGCACTGTTTGACTAACATCTCGAAATATAACGCTTGGTTGATTAGGAGATTCAAGAATAACTTCTTTAGTATAACAATTTATCACATCCTTATGAGCAATAAGTCAGTCCATACCCAAAATGAGGTATATCTATTTCAACTACAATATTATCAAATCAGCTTTCAACTCCGTCTGATCAACCCGAATCATGCACCCTTTACACACTTCTCCAATCACTGTGGTACTACCTACTGATGTACTCACCTCTAAGCCACATTTCAACATCTCTCTCTCACAATGCAGTTTAGATGCTAAATGTGGTGTGATAAATGAATGCATAGATTTTGGATCTAACAATGCAAATGCCTCAAAAGTAAAGACATATAACACACCTGCAATAACATCTGGAGAATTTTGATCCTCCTGTCTTGTAATAGCAAAGATTTTAGCTTGGGACTACGGTTGGTTTCTCCGCACCTCAGTGCTAACACTAGGACCTGTTGATCTTGTTTTGCCCCTACCTCTGCCTCTCTGTCATGCTCCACTGGCTCTGCTTTGCTGGACAATCATTTCAGTGACTCATCCTCCTTTTACTTTATACCGTGCTCCTAAAGTTATAAGATAGTTTTTAGTCTGATGTTCGAAAGAGCCACAACACAAGCAAGATCCCGATATCTTCCAAAATTCTCTACTATGTTTCTTTCCATAATACTACCAACTAGGCATCTGTTGTGTTTGCCCTCCATATGTCTGTCCTCCAGATGCCTAACATCTCCCACTACCAGCATGAACAAAACTGCCTCTCAGTCTAAATCCTGACTGCCTCGATCTAGTCTATAATTGTGATGATCTATTCTGACGTTTACTAAATCTTTTGCCAAAGTCAGCTTGAAACTCACAATGCCTCTTAATTCGAAACTCCTGTCTATACTCTCCTTGTTTATCTTTCAATAACTGCTCAATCCGAATTGAAGCATCTCTCAATTCAGTAAAACTATTCAAATTGGCAATAGCCAACCTCGTTCTGATCTGCATATTTAATTCATCCTCAAACTGCCTACATTGATCTTCCTCAGTCAGAATTAGAGCAATAACATATCTCATTAATTCATTAAACTGCATCTCATACTCGTCTACAGTGAGATTTCCCTATTTTAGATCGAGAAACTCTTTCATCTTCTTATCCAAATAGATTTTTGGTATATTATTCTACTTGAAGGCGTTTAGAAAGTCTTCCCACGTCAGTCTACAAGGTCGGGTGGAACTACCTGGAATAGTCTTCCACTATTGATAAGCTGGATCTTGTAGTAACAAGACTACGTAGTCGAACCTTTCATCAAACTTGTAGTCCATCTGATCAAACACCCTTTTTGTTCTTTCCAGTCAACCTTCTGCCTTGACATGGTTTGTACTTTTATAGAAGTCTACGACCCCCTGCTTTGTAAGTTTGTCATACTTCCTTTCTCTCTTCTCAAGAATTCTCTGAGGCATTTATTCAGACTGAGTTATTAGGGACTCTTTATTGGCTCCTATAGACTCAAGGTCAGCTGATTTTGTGACTCTATCTCCTATAGTGAATGACATATAATAAACAATAATTGTGATCACTATATGAGGCTCTTATTATATGTAATGTTTAAATGCTTATATATGTATCTCTAAGGATACCAAATCATACTCTAATACCAAAATTGTACCCATAGCGTATATCCCCGAACATATCTACGGATAGTCAAGACTATACTCTATGGAAGTGGTATGTTAGAACAATCACATAAATACAGTCTGAGGCATCAATATAACTTAAGCATTCTAAATACTTATTTCCTTCACAATCATAATAAGTCATATATGTCATTAACATTCCAAATTCAAGTAGACCATACACAACAATTTTAAACTCAATCCCAGTACATCATACAGTACAAAAATTACACACTAAAGACAATGTGTGTCATAATATGGAATGATAATATAAAAGACATCTATCTAGACTTCATAGGTATCATCTTACTAGACCTTTGAGCCATTCTTATCCCCGAAATAATAGTACTAGAATTCTATTAGATTGCTTTAGAAGCTAGATCTCCCTTGAACCTGAAAATCAACGTTACAATTTCGATGAGTTTGCGAACTCAGTGAGTGAACCATCATTGATGTGCTCACTAAGTCGGAATACCAAAATAAATTAAATAACTCAATTCAACAAGTATATTGCAAAATCCAGTATTGAATACCACATCACATTTTGTCATATTTCAATAAGTACTGTATACCAACATTACATATCACAATTTTAGAACAATTCAATAATTTCATCACAATCATTCTTATGATACATGTATAATTGTATATGCAAATGCACATGTGATTTCTTTCTTATTTTTCATTGTTGTGACTGAGTACCTATCAACCCAATTTACCGTCCCATATCTATTGTGAATATCGGACTCATTTTATAAACTGTCCCGTATCCGTTGTGGATACTGAGCTGATTGTTACCTGAGTCTATGGCTCTTTGTGTACAATCCTGAGCTTTAAGCTCTTTTCCACATATTGGCTACTCCGGTCACAACTCTTTTATTTGATCATGCATTTCAATGTAGTGAGATGCATCAATTCATATATCATGCTTTCAATACTTTTCATTCAATATGCTCATTTCATATATCAAATCCTTATGATCTAAGTCCAGCATTCATCATTCAGTTGTTCACACATTCCACAATACACATACAATTCAAATGGAAGTGCATATAATTGAATTTACACATTTAGGTTAACTCACAGTATGCTCCAGAAAAGCTATTGCCTTGATGATCTGACAATGTCTGAATGTTGACGATAAAGTTGTGTATGTAAAGTCATGCAATCCACACATAATTTACACATCACTAAGTTGTTCAATCGTATAAATATACAATCATGTACATATATATGTGTTATGTTCAATGCATGCTCAATTGACCTTTCTGGATATGTATTCTTATTCATAATTCTTGACCACGCAATTATTATAGCTTGCATATTACCATTTTGCATTTAGGTTTATACCTTTATTCCTTTAACAACTCATAATTTCCATATTTAAATACATTGATATCAAGACAATCGACTCCTTAAGTAATGACATCAATTAACAACCTAAACTTATCAAAATACACCAATCTAGAGTGACTTATCCTCATTTGGTTCAACAAATTCACAAAATCAAAATTATCATTTCAAAGCTTTGGCCATGATTGTAGGGGACCTTCCTTAGATCGTGGGATCAGTGCCCCAATCATGCACTATTCAATTTTCCTCAATTCTCCATGAATTTCATCTACTTAGGATCATCATTAACACTTCAAATTTTCCATAATTCATAATCTCAAAAGCTACTTCAAATTATGCTAATATAGCTTCCATCTTGGTTACATTAAAGCTCTATAAAGTCAATTCATTTATGTCACTAACAATCATTCTTACACATACACTAACATCCCCAATTTTTTGCAGATTCAAAAGAAAACTCTTTCATATCAAATTCAAAACACCTTCATAAAAGTCCATTAATTATACCTCAATTATACCTTAATTTTACCTTTATTCCTCATCAATTTCATCTCAATTTCTAGCTCAAAATCATTCATTTAACAACTCATAAACTATTATTTTTCATACATACTAAATAGAACAGAAACTATCATTCATGCATCATTTTTGCAGCACACATTTAACATCAATACTTCAATCAATCAATCCCCAATTCAGTCATAATCAAGTTCTATTATTTTGTGTCACAAGAGATCAGTATTTTACCTTTTTGATCAGCTCAAATACCTCCTCAACTATCAAGCTAACCTAGCCTTCCATACATGCAAACACAATTCCAAGAACAAAATGGGAGTAGAATGATTTCAGTAAGGGTAAAGAGATGATAACAGATTATAGTTATCTTTGTGCAAGACCTTGTATAGATCTTGGAGTGATGATGAACATAATTAAAGGAAAATTTCAAAGTTGTGAGGGTTATATGTTTGTTTCGGTAGTGAGAGGAAGGAGAAGAAGAAAGCGCGGAAGAAACAACTAGAGAGAAACATGGCTCTACATTTGCTCATGCCATTTGGTGCAAGGTGTCTTCGTTTTAAAGGGACACATGTCATACTCACCAATATCTTAGGCCATTTTTCACTCAATCACTACTACCATTTGTCACTTAATTTTCTATGCCAAAAGTCACTCATTTTATAGGCTTAGTCATCCTAATTTTTCATATGTCAACTTGTCTTACCACTTGACATTTTTTCTAGACTAAATATACATTTTAATTCATCAAATTTTCAATTGTAACAATTAACTCCAAATTAGTAATTATAATCCATCAAACCAAAATTCAAGACCTAAGCAATACACATTCAAATCATCATCATTTTAACCCTTTTATAGCCCGGAATATATCAATTGAGTGCATATACTATCTTTGCAATGTTTTCTAAATCAACATTCATGCGTGCATATGCTCATGTTATGCATGTGAATGAAATGTACCCCATAAATTCTAAAATGATAGAACTCAAAAGTCTAACATTCTAACCCTTAATAAGTTTTAGAAATCGTCTATTACTTTGTTACTTTAGCAGAAGCCTTCTGTTTTTGGTTCTTATTCTTCTTAGATATCTTTTAATTGCTCTTAGAAGAATCCTCTACAATAACAAAACTGGATTGCTTCTTTAGGGATCCTCCTTAAATTTAAGCATGTGAATTGTGAAAAGCTCGAAGTAAAAGAGTGAAGCACCAAATTAATGGTTAGCCCATGGTCTATGACATAACTAAATTGGCTTAATTTTTCAATATAGCTACTTATCTTTAGTACGTACAACTCAACTAAAGGTCCTTATACCATCCTGCATTAATATAATGCTCTAGAGCTCTCATAACTTTACACCTTATTTTGTGCACCAAATAACTTTGTGAGATGTATAATTATAGTTGGAACATCCATATTTTCATGTTGCTTTTAAAGCTCAAGAGATAAGCTAGCCAATATAACATATTTAGCTTGTTCAACATAATCAATATGACACAGATATGGCTCCCATACTCATTAGTTGCATATATACTAGGCTTCGGTAGAAGTGGAGTGTCAAGACCATACAAACTCTTATCTTACCTTAAAACACTTCTAAAGTTTCAAAACTAGTCCATAAAATTGGGTTAAGTAAGCTTATCAACATTTAAGATGCTTACTAGGGATAGATTGGTACTCATCTTCTTCTGATAACTGAAAGACATAAAAGAGCAAATATTAGTTTATACCATAAAATCAAATCAAATAAGAACTTTAATAAATATTTGATTATTCCCATTTTTATTCAAACCCTCACTATTAAATTTAGAAATTATCAAATAATTCCTTGGGTTATATTTGGTTGGACGTAAGCTTTTTAATGTAATGGAATGTAAATGAATGTAATATTAGAAAATTGTTGTTTAGGAGTAATGGAAGCGTTCATAATGTAATATAATGAAATGTTATTTGTAATATAGATGTAATGTAATGTAATATATGTATAATAATAATAAATAACTATTCTACCCTTGATAGAACAAAACATATATTAATAGATCAATTGGTATTATAAAAAATTATTAAGGGCATATTAGGTAGTACATATTTATCATTTTACATTTTATCCTAAACTATTCGAATCGAAGATAACTCATTTTACTGTTTAGGATGGAAAAAGATATAATGTAAAACCTTCTCCTTTCATCATATTTCATTCTATTCTATTATAAACCCTCCTCTTAAACGATGAAATAATATTATATTCTATTACTAACCACCCTACCAAACATATCTTTAGTGAGTTACGATCCTATTCAAAAATAATTGATAGAATTGTTTTGGAATTCTGGATGAGTTGGGATTACACATGACCTTTAGCCCAAGTGTTATTTTCGACTGAAGCTTATTATTATTGCTAGATGAGAAACCAAAAATTGTTTAGGATTCTCCTCTCCTTAAGTTGGCTTGTGGCAGTGGTTGTGAACGAAAGTTTTTTTTAGTATTTTGCTATATGAGTTTAATGTGAATGTCAGGGTTGTTATGGATTGATGGTCATTTTTATGATCGGTGAGTTTTGGAATTATAAACTGATGACGACCATTGTGGTTTTGGAAACTTTGTAGATGTCGCCTGTGATAGGTGACATTTGGGAAAACGGAGAAGGTGCAGCTGGCAGACGGAAGGCAAACAATAGCAGAAGCAAGTGACGCAGGCTTGACAACTTAGTGGATTGTGGCTCGCCTTGGAGGAGACGTCACAACAGGTGAGTGGAGGCGCCGAAAAATGGCTGAAAATTGCCAGTGAAAATGTCATAGACTAAGGCCACTTGCTACTTCCATAGCAGATGCGTGGTGGTTCATGCTCACCAGAAAGCTGGTGGCTAGTGGCTTGGAGGAGAAGCAACGACAGAGATCAAGGTAACCTCGTTAAAGTTAGCTGACAGTGGACTAGTGGAGGCACAACTCAAAGATACTGGTGACAGTTTCTGTGGCAGGCTATGAGCCGTGACAAACATAAAGATGCAAGAGGTGGCTAAGGTTTCAATTGAAACTAGGCTTTCATCCTTATAAAACTAAGATTTCCTATTTTGACAAAGCAAAGTGTTTGGTTACATGGATATAGCTAGCCTAGGTTAAGGATACAGTATTCTAGGGTTGGGACAAGTTTGTTTGGATATATAGATATCGTATCCTAGAATTAGAATAAGTGGCTATTTGGTTCAGCTTTTGGAGGATGAATAAGCACTTTTTTCATCGTAAAAGTTGTTTTTAAAAAACTGAGTGTTTGATTGTAACATTCGAAAGCACTTTTTCCGTAGAAATGTCTTTTTTGGAAGTTAAAATATAACTTTCTAAGAAGCTCAAATTTGGAGCTTTTCAAAAAAGCACTTTTTCATGTAGATTTTTCAGATCAATTAATGAACCTGTTTTTAGTCCCTTTTACCTTTATGCTTTGCACATAATTTCCAAAATACCCACAAACACATCTTCACAATTATTTTGAGATTTATATAATATTATTGGACTTTTTTATATGTTTTAATATTTATTTTTTATATTAGTTTTACTTATACTATAATCCATATAAAAGATTTTGTTAGATATATTTTTATTTATGGTTTATATGGTTTAAAATTATATAATAATTAATATATTGTGCTTTGCATATTAATAATTAAATAATTTTTATTACAAAATAAAATATAGTTAAAATTAAAAGTACTTTTTATTTTTATATTACCAAACAGTTTATTGTATGAAGATCTTTCAAAAAAACTCTTTTTTAAATGACAGTCAAACAGTCAACTGACTTAATAGAAAAGCTCTACTGATATAAACCCATCCAAATAGGCGTTAAGGCTTTTTGTTAATGAGTTTAAGTTGACTTAAACTAAGAATAAGTCATTTTAAGCCTAGAATAAAGGTTATTTAGACTTAAACTAGAGATGGGATAATTTATTTAACTTTTGAATTAAAGTGATCCTAAAAGTAAATTAAGTTATTTTAGATAAGGAATAATGTATTCCTAATTTAACCATGTTTTAAAAATAATTTTAAATTTGTTTAAAATCAAAATTCAATTTTAAAATTAAGGTGATTATTTTTCTTAATTTGATTAAGATTAATAATTATGATGATTAAGAATTAAATTTTAGAAAAGTTTTTGAATAAAAATGATTATTTTCAAGTAGACTGTAATTAATTAATTAAAATCTTTAAAACTAGGTAAAGTGTTTTCTTAAGTAATTAAGAAAGATGTTTTTTAATTAAATTTATTTATTTCAATTTGATTGAGATCAATTAAATTTACTATTTTATTTATAGAATTATTATTCTATTTATTTACAATTTTTTTTCTTTACTTATGAATAGTGGGTTTCTTCATTTATTAGAAAAGTTATTTTTCTTAATTAAAAATTGAAAAGTGTTTTTATTTATTAATTAATAAAAATGAGCTTTCTTTAATGATTTAAAAAATATTTTTCTAATTTATTAAGGAAAGACTTTTTAATAACATAAGAAATCAATATCTAAATAAATAATATAAATGACTTTCTAAATTAACTAAAATTTTTTATTTAATTTAGAAATTGAATTATATTATTTATTTAGATATTGAAGTTTTATTTAATTTTGAAACTAATTTCTTTTTTAATATTAGAAAATAGTTTTCTAATTGAGGAAAGAGATTTCTAATAAGATTACAAATAGTTTTCTAATTGAATTAGAACATATTATAAAACTTTGGAAAAGTAGTTTTTTTAAGATTATAATAAGTAAGAAGTATAGTTTATTGAATTCAATTATATTTTATTAAAGGGGTCAAAATAATTGAAAATAGTTTTCAATTAAATTTGAAAATTATTTTCAAATCAAATTAAATTTATATTTGAAATATGAATTTAATTCATTTAAGAATTAATGTGTTTAGTCTCATTAATTATCCAAAGAATTGAAAATATTATTTTAGATTATGATGATCAATAACTATAATCAACAAAGTTTTGATATTTCTTAACAGATGCGTGATGTTTTACATCCAATCTTATGTTTGATAAGATCAATGAGATTAAATCCCTCGTTAAAATATTAAATACATGTTGATAATGTCATTGTCGTCTTCTAGTTTTATAAGAATAAACTAGAGTTCTATTTATTATTAGGCTTATTGAGCAAACTCAAAACCACTTTAACCTTAATATGTTTAGTCCAACGGGTCCTACTTAACTAAATTTCTAGTATTTGGATGAGCAAACTCATGGTCATATGAATTTAGAGGCTGAGTTAGCAATAATATATAAGATATATTTTAGCAAGAGTTTTTACCTAAAGGATCTAGGAGTCATATGAGATGTGATTGATAAAGTTGTTATTTACCTAATTTAAGATTAGTTAGTTTGTTGAGCAAATTCCAAATAAACCTAATTTTAATTAGATCTTAGCCTACTAGAGAGATCAGAGTAATCTTTCTGAATAGCACCGAGGGCTACTATTTCTAATAAAATAATGAGAGTAACCAAAAAAATGATTAAAGTCATAATCTTATTGTTAATCATGACATATAATCAATTACTTGCTTTTATTACATTTATATTTTATTTTGAGTGGAATTTACCTTGCTTAGTATAGCTAATACTAAGTTAATAAACTGAATTTATTGGACATAAGCTATGTTTGAGAAGAGTTCTCAAAGTTATGTTTGAGAAGAGTTCTCAAAGTTAGAAAGAACAATTGTATGTCCATTATATAATTTTTCTATTAATCCCTATTAAGGATTGGGTGACAAAATTTTAGAGATATGTTAACATCATATAAATGATAAAATGTACGAATATTGTAAGTTGAATAACATCCCATAAACTTTGATGAAAATATGTAAGACTTAAGTTAACAGTATGATAGTAAGATGCAAGAGGTTACATAGAGTAGAGTCGAAACATATAGTACGTTGATGAAATTGTTCCACTTAATTTAGCCTACTAAAAGTATAAACATGGATATTACTTAAAGGCTTTGTTATAGTATGATAATAGTTGTCCTAAGAAGAAAATGATTGTATGACTTTTCTTGCCTATACATGATATGATAAAGATCATATGTATTTCTAGTTTATGTTTATGATTATTTGATATTGAATTTAGATTCAACATTATTATAATGTTCAAAGCATGATAAGAAATAGATTATTAAGTGAAGGCAATTGATCTAATTTTATACAAATAGTTTATATGTGTTGGATCAAAGGAGACTTACACTTAATATAAATGGAAGGAATACAAAGTTAGATAATCAAGACTATCCTTTTATACAGTGTTGGTTAAGTCGACATAATGAGAATCACAAAGTTACATACTAAGATATATGTATCTTTTTTTTTATTATGAATCATATGCAACTTGTGAAACTTATTAGGTTGAAGAATAACCAAATCAACATTTGGTGAAAGGATGATGATGGTATTTAAATGTTAAATTTATATATATGATGTATTGGATGGAATAACAATTCACAAAATGATGATTCTTATATTTTATTGGAAGTACTAACGACTTTATGTAATATAGTCATATGTCTTAAATAAAACATTGATTTAAAATTTTGAAAAGTTCAAATTGTTTAAATCTGTAAAAATTAAACATTGAGAATATTGAAGCACTTCTATGAGATTGATGTAGTGTGATATAAAATTTTTAATTATTTATAGGAAATGAGATTCTCTAGTGAATATCTTCGGAGCTAAATTCCATAAGAGTATTAATTTATGTAAGGAGGAAGATACAATATGAGACATTGTATAATATAATATTTATTTCTTCTGTAGTTATGCCTAGTACAATGATTTCACTTCAATAGTTCAAACTAAATTAATTAGCAAAATTTTATATTAGATATGAAATACTAAGTCTTTGAAAGAGTCAAAGTTAGTGATTTAAAGATGTGATGCTTAGCTAAATTATATATATTCACCAAGTTAAAACTAAATTGGACAATAAAAGGGTAAAAGACAGTAATGTACTATGGAATGTTAGAGCTATTAAGCATATAAAAAGAGCTAATGTCTCGTCAAAGATTCAAGGATGTATTTAGCCAGTTTCTTTTAATTATGATGATAATTAATGTGAAAATTGTAAGATTTAAGCAAGTGCTCACTATAGAGAATCTTACAGAATTCTCTTACTAGACCATTGTCCCATAGTAGCATGATCGTAATATAGAGATCTGGTATAAAATACTTAAATAATTGGTTTAGTGCAAGTGGAGATTGTTAGTTTATGTCTTACAGATAATCACTTGGTTGTAGCCTAGTGACATAATAATTTAAAGGCATTCTTTATCTTATACATATTCAGATGTCTATGATAAATTCCGTAAGATAAATATACTTGCAAATGGAATTATGATGAGATTATAATTATGAGAGTCCTATGTATTTATATATCAATCCTAAATTACTTCTAGTCAATGTTATATTAAAACTAGATATTAATATAACGTAAAAGACTAGCACACATTATGTTTTTCCTCATGAAAAAAGTAGTCGATCTTATAGGCTAAAATATGAAGATAATTGAACAAATTTGTGTTGTTTGGTAGAGAACAAGTTCAAGGAACTAACCCCATATGAGAAATCCATTTAGAATATTACTTGTATGTTTATGGAACTTCTCATTGTAATGATTGTATAAGTAATTCTTTGACTTGAGATTACCAAAATTATCTCATATAGGAAAATTTTTATATATTGATGCTACTTATGACTTATTTTAGTCAAAGGTAGCTCATTTGGTAGTCATTAGATATGATATGAACTATCTGGAGGTAGTTAAGTGATTAATATAGGAT
>JAOQMP010072996.1:0-20597 GCA_027563575.1 Erythroxylum pedicellare | reverse complement strand
AAGTCTATTGTTCAATTGCTTAATGGTTTTGATGCTCCAGTTGGTATGAGACAAAACTTCTTAACATGATTATCAATCTTTTTGCTCAATGCCTCATAAGTTTCTGTGTTCTGCCTCGACACTTATTTTTTTATGTATTTGTATGACTTTGTCATGTGACTCTGGGTGTGAATTTTTGTAAATGCTTACCATAATTCCTGTGGCAAGACTGCAGTTCTTGATCCATGAACACTAGATAGAAGGTAGAAGCCTCAGAAACTTGATCATAAGTTAAAAGGTGAGATTTTGAGGCAGTTTAAGGAGGTGAAATGGAATTTTGATGTCTTTAACAACAGTACCTCCTTAAGTTTTATACAGTGTGACAGGAAAAAGTTGTTGGTCATGAATTTTTTGAAGTAAATTCCTTGAAATTGTCGTTTTATATGCTCTTGCTTACACATTTAAAGTTCCTAGGACTGTCAGGTTCGGAAGGCTAGAGCAGGTCTCCAGAAAATTTTCAGAAAAATGGAAAATATAGTTTTGTGTTATAGGAATGATCTTGCAATTAGTATGTGGTACTTTATATTTCACTAACTTTTATCATACTGATTTCTTTCCTCATTAAGTTTCTCTTTGTGCTTGAAAAGTCTTGTAAATTTGTTTCTCTATTTTCAGGAACTGTTGCATACTTAGAGCAATCAATTCCATATCCAAAAGATGGAAAACAGGTGAATGACTTCTCTAGAAGCTCATTTAGGAGTTTTAATTGTGTTTCTCAAAATGATTTCCAACATTTTTATGGTGTAAATGATCCTGGCATTTGTTCCTCTTACTTATTGCTTTTTTTAACCCGACCAGTTAACTTGTCTGGAAGAATTTATTTTGAAACCATAAAATTTAAAAGTTTACAATTTTGCATAAAGCTAATCCGTGGATTGTGAAAATACATTCTGAATTTTTCTGAAGGGATGGTGGGCTGGAGGATTTGGTTATGGGTTATGGATTGGGATATTAGTTGCATCAGGATTCTCTGTAGTTCCAGTACCATCTTTCACATGGAAGAATGAATTTAAGCTCTCTGGAGGAAGCTATACAAAGGTTGGTGTTTTTCATGTTTCATGCTGTAGTTTGAGCCATTCTCACTTGTTTAGGAGACTGTTCATTCCTTTTCAGAATGGAGTCATTAGAAATCTTCTAGGAGTTTGTTTGGTTAGAAGAACTCTTCAAAAGTATCTGATTCCTTAAAACTAAGAATACATATCTATGTAATGAAAAAAGATTATACTGATGAAAACTGTGGCAATGGTGGTGGTCAAATTTTGCTGATGGACCACATTTCGCATTGTTGGCCTTGCCTTATGGACTTGTTTAACAGTGTGAGTGTGAAATTCAATACCTTTAAGTTATTGCTATAAGAATAGAAGTGCTATGACACAATTGAATAAAATAAACATGTAGGGTTTAACGGAAATAAATAAGGGGCATTGTTGCCTAATGAATAAGCATCCAATTAAATGGTAATGGTATTTTTGGATTTTGGCAGGATGATAGTAGAAGAACTGCGTCAATACTATTTCCTTCACTAATTTCTTTATTGAAAAGGAAAAAGGATCATGGTACGTTTATCTAAACCTCACCTTACTACGTTGTTATCTTTTGTCAATAAACCATATCCAAAAACTAGAATTGCTGGATGAGGCCAAGGAAATGATTCAAATCCCGTTCTAACACACCTCCTCACATAAGTTGTAGACAAATGCAACAAAACAAAAATACACTAGAAATGTGGCCACCATAATTTGAGACCTCCCAATTATAAGGTCTGTGATAATATGTTAAGAAACTATTCAATTCAAATGCTTAAACTATTGAGTTAGGCCTAATAATGATTGAAATACCATTCCAAAATCTATTATGGATCGTGGAGCTGTTATTGCAATTCAATCAAATGCATGTTGTTCATAATTACAAAATTGCTTACTGTTAGGAAGCCTTCTTTCTCATCTGATGTTGTATGTACTAAATCATTACTCTAACAGATACTTACATGGATATGTTTACTTGAAAGTCTCATTGAGAAACTTTACCCCTCATGTGGCATGACCGTTTGCATCTGTTTTCCCTTTTCAGTTATGATTGTAGACTTCTAAATGTAGAGAGGAAATAGATTTATTCTGCGCCTCGTGAAACAATACACACTTGTTCTAACTTGACCTGGACTGCTTTTCATGATCATTTATTTCCCATTGCTGCTTTGAAAATTTGCAGGAAGAGCTGAGGCTTTGCTCATTGCTGCATATGGCAAAGGCATGAGCATAGAGGCAACCTCGTCATGCATCTTGGATGGATTGCCTTGACAATGCAATTTCTATAGCACCTCATTTCCTTTTGTCTTGCGCCGCTCTCAGCATAGCCCTCAAGCTAAGCATCCAAGGTGGAATACATTAAAGAGCCTCAGTGTAAGCAATTTAGCGGCCTCGCGAATAATGACCGTGATAAGATTTGCAGGGTAACAGAGATAAGTGTGAAAAAGGAAAGGAGAGAGAGAGCTTAGAGTTTATAAGAGATAGGGTTAGATTTTCGTCCTGGGAGCAGCCTAAAGCCACCGCCACTGGGCTTTCATTTGGGTTGAAATTTGGAGGGACTCAATTTAAATTGATTTAAATTAAAATAACATTGTTTTATTTAACAGTTAAATCATTAATTCTTACACTATATATCGAACTTAGTTGTATCCTAACTAACAAGATTAAATGACCAATATCTACTAATTTGGTGGATATAAGAATTGCCTCTTAGAGGCATCAGTTGTCACTCGGCTTATCGCAATGACACTTTTCGACCCGGACTGGCGTCCTAACTGCTTGCAGATGAAGTCCCCAGCGGAAAGGAGTTTTGAAAGATCCACATTTGTCTCGACAACCAAGCCATTAAGCATGTAAACAACATCTTCAGTTGCAACATTGCCTGAAGAGCCCTTGGCATAGGCACACCCGCCTAAACCTGCAACACACGAGTTCACTACGCTAATACCCAGTTATGACACACAAAATAGGCTGGAGTTAGGAAATATACATAAAAAATGGGACATTAAATGTTAACCACAAATTCTTAAATAAACACATTTGATGTAGGTATAGAGAATTACCACTTCGCAGCAATAACAAATTATTTGATTATGTCATTAAATCACGGTTGCTCCTCCAGACTCACAGTTCCTCTAATAGTATTTAGTAACTGTACAGCAATGCATTGCATACGGCTGAAAGCAGATTACGACTAAAGGGCAGCATTAGGCTATGGTCCAGACAGAACCAAGCACAGATGGCATCTGTAAACTATGATATTGACAAAAAACAGTTGTACTGGAACCATTTGGAGAGAGAGACTAGATAGTCTAGTTCTTACCTGAAGACACACTAGAATATTTGAAAGCTATTGACCGTACGTATCATGGAAATGGACAAAAATCTTTGCAGCAGGAACAACGGCCATCAGGCCCATCACAGCTTCAGGCATGGCAATGACGGTACATTTTCCAAAGAAATGGAAATGGAACAGACAATGACCACATCGAAATCATACTTGAGAAGCTGTTTGGGGAAATGGATTTGAATTGGTTATTAGGATATGAGTCTACATCGCAGCAATCCAATACAAGGCAGTAAGACTGACTCTATTGGCTTCACTTACTAAGTTAATCATAGTCCACAAGAGACAAAATAAATGCAGCTACTAGGATGGGGAATATACAAAGTGAAGAAACAAGTCATCAAACACATAGAACACCTCATTTAACCTTTAGAAATAATTAGATAGCTAAAAGTGTTGGATAACCTACTAAGAAAAGGTAAGAAAAAGAAATTATCATTTAAAAAGTTCATGTTCAAGAAAACAAACTCCAAAATTGTGACCACAAAACTTTAAGAAATGTATGAAGGAGAAGCATCACTTTTGTTCAAACAGAGGTAATCTAATGGGAAAATATGCAAACAAAAATGAGTAAGAATGGAGAGATGACCAAATTAACCATACCAGGTGTACCAATTCCAATCGTATAGCTGAGGGAAATCAGAAAACAGCCCATGTCATAAAGTTCTTTTGCCAAATAAACCACCTTCGAGGGAAAAATCTCTCCTTCCACCGGACAGCCAATAACACATGATACATACCTGCTAAATTCAACAACAGTTCACTTAATGAAAAAATAAACAAGCCACTCCTGTAACTTCAATAGAATTATATGGAGATATATCACCTACAAAGACCAATTGCTAGAGTGCTTCTCTTTTCAAGCAACCAAATAATACTTTATGATAACCATGCCTATAATTCCCACACTTATTTTTATAACACTTCATGCATTGTTTATTGCAAGACTACCAAAACAGCTGCCATCATAATCAATGAATTCACCAGCAATATAACTCAGCTAAAAGGCTTAGAGAAATATGATGTTAAATAATCTGCAGAAAATTTGAGCTGCAGCCCAGAACTAAGCAATTAAGAAAAAGAACAAAAGATATGCAACAGGTTTAAGAATTTTAAATAATTGTGAATTAGGAGGAATTAGGAGGCTTAATCTGCAGCATATGCAGACGACAGAAAGGTATAATATCTCTCAATAAGAATGATGTCAAAAGATAAATACCACATAGCCACGAATAGGAATTGACAGTGCTTTAGTGGCACTAGTGACAGCCCGATAACGAACAAAACTCTCTTCAATGCTACAATTGATATTTGATTTTGAGAATGACTCAGAAAGCTGAGGCAAAAACTGCTATTTCTTTGGCACCTGCTGTAACAGCTGCTTCAAATCCCTAGAAAATCATTCTAGATTGTAAGATCAAACAGACCAAAATGACAACATTAGAATTTCCATAATATGTCAGATACACCCACCTTCACATTGGGTGTTAAGACAGGTAATCTACAGCCCTTCAAAGTATGTACAGCTTCCATTACATCTCTTGCATCTGCTAACTGTTTGAAGCAGTATAATAAATGGTAAAAAGAAGAAAAATACAGAAGATCAATGAACATAAACAAAACAATAAACCACAATCCTTAAAGGCATAGGGATATACATGTGTGCGTGCGTGCATACAGAGAGAGAGAGAGAGAGAGAGAGAGAGAGCTAACAATCTAACATAGCCTTCATGTTAGTACAGTCAGCTATCGTGCGAAATAGGCACAACTTCATTGACTTGCTTATAGTTGCATTTAAGTGTTTCTAAAATACGGTGAACCTCTTCAACCAATGTACTGTGCTTTTACAATTGATACTGCCAAATTTGATACCAAGATCCAAAAGCATATTTGATCATCGTTACAGCATCCTAATTGGACAACAAAATATGAATCAAAGGATGAAATCAGCCATCAAGCAAACGGTAACACGAGTGAAATTATAATGAGTGAATTATACTACCTGGGGAACCCATTTGGGTGATACAAAACCTGTTGCCTCAACAACCGGTAACCCTGTTGCAACTAGTCTTTGAATAAATTCAACCTTCACATTTGTAGGCACTATATTTTTCTCATTTTGTAGTCCATCCCTAGGACCAACTTCAACTGTCTTCACAAACTTAGGTATACTTCTCAAAAGCTGCATTGTACAGATGAAGTAAACAAAGTTAAAACTCAAACCAGAGGAGAGCAAACCTTTTGAACTAATGAATTGAAAGTGGTAGACACTTGGACAAATGCAACTCAGAAATGAGAAAAAAACAAAAAGAGGTTGATATTTATACAAGTTAATGACCTCAATCTCTAATCTGCACAAGTAAATGATGGATTTATTCTAAGCACGAAATCAACTTGGTTGTTTTGTGCCGTATGTCTTTGTCATTGATCTTGGAGATATGAGGTTGATCTGAAAAGTAGCAAGAATCATTAAATCTTCCAAATAACTTGTAGTTCCTGCCCAAGCTCATAGTCCTTCGATTAAAGGAGTCAGATTCGGATGGTTCTCTTGTATGTCTTCTCCAAGGAAATATCTCCCCTCATAATCTTCTCTGAAACAGAAAACAAGGAAATAAAAGATGTTCAAGGATCTGCAGTAATAATTTCGTAGAGCTAGTTATTCAGTTTGTTTAACATTGAAACTCATTCAAAGTTTAAGATCAAAGCAAGAGGAGCTTGCAAATATTAACAAGAGTATTAAGAAAAAGAAGGCAATATACTACTAAAAGATAATTTGTTAGATTGAGGCAAATTACTATTAAAAGATAATTTGTTAGATTAAGGCAAGCTAATAGACACAAACTCAAATAATCATAAAAGAATAGCAAAGAACTCTTATGCAGGCACCTTATGAGTTGCGAAATTATTCAAACTTAAAAGCAGTGATGTTTTTGATCCTTGTTCAAGTAGCCTTACTTGTATATCCATTGGAATCATACATATTTGATGTTTTCCCGATGAGAAAGTAATCCAATGGATATCCTAATCTAATGGATCAGAAAAAATTGTTTTAAGAAGGTGGTGAACATGGAGATTCATTGGTTTCATGAGGATGACCAATCTAGTGGAAAGATGGTAATACGGAGGGTTTGGACCCAAAGTCAGCTGTCATGTTTAAATAGGTTAACTTCAGCCTAGTTAGAGACACCAGTGGAAATTGGACCATGAAAACTTCTTGTTACTCATTTCCAATGTCGACAAATTGCAAGTGATTGTGCTCGTAAGTGTTACCGAAAATGAGATATCATATTGGTGGTGGTTCAAATAGAAGAGGTTAAAAACCCATAATGCAGCACTCTGTACAAGAATCTTCCATCACAGAATGCAATCAGTAAAATTCAAAATGACTGCAAGCCACATGCGTTAGACTAACTGCATCAGAAGTATTCATTCATGTATATGATGAGAACCCCGTGCAGAAGCAACATAATTCATTCCATGAAATTCTGTCCATCTTACTAAAAATCAAAATTGAACCAAGAATCAAAAATGAGAAACCATCACTCCATAATTGCAACTCCTCCAGCAGCTTTCATTTTCTCTATAATGGCATTTGCTTCATCTTTTGTGACGCCTTGTTTCAGCAAGGCAGGTACCTTCTCAACCAGTTCTTTGGCCTCCTTCAAACCCAGATTAGTAAAAGCTCTTACTTCTTTAATCACCTTGATTTTTGCTGCCGCTTCAAATTTCTCCAACTTCACATCAAAGGCTGTTTTCTCTTTCTTTTCCTCAACCTTAGCGGTGGCAGCCCCTGCCTGAGGAGTTAAGTCCATTCCTTCCGTGGAAATCGGCTGCAGTTTGGGATGGTTTAATCTTTGTATCAGAGCAGGACCAATTTGGTGTCTCTCCTCAAGGGACAGGGCGAGGATCTTATCAGCAAGTTGAACGATTTTCTCAGAGGGTGAAGGTCTAGGACCATACGGATTGAAGAATTCTGGATACTTGTACTTTTTTGGCTTGACTTCAGGGTCCCTTGGGACAAAATCATGCTGAAAGAAACGAACTTGCAAAACACCAGCTGTTTGACGGAGGCTGGGATGACAACTAACGGATCTCACATGCGCAATAAACTTCATGGTTTTGAAAATCCCCGACTCCTTAATCCTTAGTCCCTCCTCCAAAGGAATCTTGCAGAATGGATTCATCGACACCTTAACATTCTTGGTCTCCACCCCACTCTAAAACAATCACAAAACACCAGACCAAGGATGTGGAGATTAACTCATATCTCAAAATGCGTTATCAAGAGTTTTAATGATCAAGGGAAAGGATATTACCTTGTCGGGCTTCACTCTGATCTTTACGGCATAATCTACGACCCGCTTAACAGCCATCATTATCTTCATGATTGGTCTTTTTATTCTGGGTTTTAAACAAAGAATTGATTGGAAGGAGTAGTAGAAGCAACAATAAGGAAAAGAATAAGACTTAATGGACACAAATTTAATCATCCTTTTGCCTTGTTGTTATTCTTAAAGAGATATTACACGATGGGCAAGAAGAAGAAGACAACATTGTAATCTTACAATTACATGCTTACAAAAGATAAATCACTCATTTATCCTTTATAATATAATTCAGTTAAGTTTGTTTAAGTGGCAAGTGACTGGCTACAGTTGGGCACAAATCACTGGTTACACGGTCAATTCCTTTTCCAATTACTCATGTCCGAATAAAACTATATGTAGGGTTAAGTAACAATTCTTGCAGCTAACTTTGTTAAAAAGTACACTGAGTTCATTAACATTAACATTGATAGAGTTAGTCGACCAAACACCATGAGTTAAAGAAAAGTCAAGGAACAACAAAAGAATTCCAACTCAATCGCTACCAGAGTATCCAAATAAAGATTCAGACTTAATAACAAACACTTAACCTTCACAATGAATCATAGAAAGAGTAAAACGAACTGAAATCAGATCAAAATTTGAAGTTACAACCGGTCTAGATAAAGTACAACCGGTTAAAGGAAAAGAGAATGCAGCAAGAATAAAACATAATATAAAGAAATAGTTCGGGCATTAAATGTTCCCAGATGATTTGTAATTGGGCTGGAGGTAAAAGTTACAAACAACAGCGAACTTTGCAACTGAACAACAGCAGTAACCGCCAGCCAAAAAATCTCAATAATTTCTTTTATACAAGAGCAATATGAACAAAAACATGAGGAAGGAGGAAGAAGGTGTAACTACGTAATCGGCGACGAGTGGAATCACAGAGAGAGGAATAACGCTGATGAGCTTTCCGAGGGACTGGACGATGGTGAAGTTGAAACAGGGTTTGGGAAGGGCTTTAGGTTTGCTGAGTTGATCATACGAAGCGTCGTTCTGAGGATATTTTCAAGCCAGCTAGCACATATATTTAGCTTTGATGTGGTTCGCATATAATAGTAACACCTCTAAGAAATTAAAATGAGAAAAAAAAAGGGCAAAGTTGCACCAAAAAAAAGAGTAAAAAGAATGTTAAAATTTTCATATTTTTCAAATGTTTATTAGGTCCTTCAACTTGAATTAGAACATTTAAACCTCAAGCTTCAATGCAAGAAAGTTTAAATACTTTTGTATATAAATTACACATTTTATTTATATCTTTTACAATTATTAATTTTGTTTGATATGATGTGATAATTAGTATGAAATTACTATATACATACATACATATATATATACGCACACATATGTAATATGAACATTTTTATTTAAGTTATATATATATTTGTTAGTTTATACCTATGACATTAGTTAATTGGTTATAATTTTATGTATGATAATTAATAAAAATATTATTTATCTTTATATATAGTAAATTACATTTGATATCTTAATAATAAAGGTAATAAGGCAGCTAACCTTAACAAGTTAGCTACCTCAAACTACGGAAGATATTTTTAAACAATGAATAAGCTTTACAACACCATCTAATGTAGAATTCATAAACTTATCTAAATTTGTCAAAGTCAGCTTTCTAATTCTAAAGGTTCCAACGAAACAATTAATACAAAATCCAAATATTTCGATAAACTAAAAACTAGAATATCTACCAAACTGTTAAATGCAAATGAAAAGTTGACAATTAAAAGACCTAACATTTCTTTCTAGTATAAATTGAAAATTGCATCACCCAAAATAAAGTACGCATACAAGATGAAGCATAGGTGGACTTTCCAGCAGGGGGCAAGAGCTAAAAGCTATACAAAGGATCACCATTATAGGAAGAAAGAATTAAACATTACTGGACGAATAGATGAAAGAAGATTAGACCCTCCAAGCTGAAGCTATTATAGGGATGAGAGGAAATTTGCTTCGTTTTTAATAAACATAATTTTAGTAAAAACAGTATGGTAAAATAAATTAGTCTACATCTTTATTCAAACGAGAAGATTCATGGTTCAAATATGTCATGTACAAATTATGTCAAGGATAAACAGACGCTGCAGTTCATTGATTTCAAGAAAAACAGTAAGCTAAAATCACATTAGTTAGTTTAAAGGTTGTCCCAGTTTTAGAACAGAAAATGTTGGAAAAACTTACAACTATAAGAATGGGCAGACCTTGTAGTTGATTGGAGGGCTTCAAAGCTAGAAACATGTTTTAAATTAGCTAGAAAAGCATTGAGAGGAAGGGTGTAATTGATAATTAAAATATGAGATGTCAAATATGTACTGTCGAAGCATAATTTCAAGTTGGAAAATCAAAAACTAAAACATTTCATTAAAAGAGGATAAATTTGTTTACATCCAGTAATTTGTTTATATCCATTGGAAAATCGGGTATCTCATTTGATTTTCAATCTATTGTTTCAAAAACATAAAACTACATATGACAACATAGGATGTTCGAAGATAGTAAAAGGATTAATTGCAGACTTGCAAATGAAGACAGAATAGTGCTAGTATAAAGATTCATTTGGCGTGAACTGTGAAGATTGAGCTTTTTCTTTCTTTTCTTTTCTTTTTCTCTTTACTTGTGAAGATCAAAGTTACAAAGATCAAAGTAACGTATAAGGTGGGGAAATTACTGCAACTTAGCCCATTGAAGACGAAAAGAACCTTAGCATTGGAAGTCATCCCTAATCGAAACCCATCAACAAAACCTAATCCCTCACCCAATCGAAACCCATCACCTATGGTGTTAAACCGTTAAAATTTGGAGCACTTCTCAGCGACCTTCACGATGCGCCGTAGGAGGAAGGTTAGCTGGATTATACGCATGAGAGAGGCATGCGAAAACACTAAGGCAAACATGGATGAGTGGGATCGGAATTGGTGCGAATTTTGGTAGAGTCTCAGATATTGTGGAGATTGACTCGACCCAGGCTAAGGGCTTGATGGACTAAGGACTTGGGCCATGTTTGGATGAATGGATCACGACTAGCGAACTTATTGTGGGAAGCATTGGATCAAACCAGTGTGCTATGTGGGCTTTGGCAAGATCACACTGCATCATTAGCAGATAGAGATCATGGGGAGATCTTGGATGATGTGGCAACAACTAGTAGTTAGAGTTGTAGAGGGACTAAACATCTAAAGATAGTAAAGATTTTCGAGGATAAGGATGCTAGTTTCCTATTTGAATGTAAACTCTATCTTTCTGTTATCTTGTAGATTCTATCTTACCAATTAGAGTCCTATTTGGATGAGGGTGTCATCTAATTGATCCATGTGATGTAATCTGATAAAGATGGTAGTGATCTTAGCACGATCTTAGGCAGTTCAGTTTAAATGAGATTCTGAATGTAACTTGGCTTCCAAGTTAGAGTGCCTATATATAGCTCATTTAGTTAGAGAAAACATTCTTTGTATTCTTTTAAGGGAAAGTAATATAAAGATTGGTTTTACCGTATCTCTCTTGTTTCCTTATTGTCTTTCTTTTCTTATTATTTTCTTAGCATTGTTTATTCGAGTGTGCGAGTTAGACACTTCGAAAAGACTGCCGTGTAAAGGATGTTGGTGATCAACTTTGGTGAACGTTTGAGTCTTAAGGTGACCTTTTGTATTAACTAGTATCAGAGCCAAATTTCGAGATGACAGTAGGCAATTTGACAGAATGGGTGACTAGGATAAAGGCACGCATTGGGCCAATTCCTCAAGAGGAGGAAGAGGTCACATCTCACAATACTCGATTCGAGATGTTAGAGGTGCGAATCCAACAGTTGCAACAACAGATGGTAGAGGTGTTGAAGATATAAAAGGAGGCTCAGTTTGAGATCACTGTGCTGAGGCGTGCCATTGCAGCACTAGATGTTGATCAGGTTGAAAACTCCACATCACAACTTTCATCTATGAAGGTACGTGAACCCAGGGTGTTTGAAGGCGTGCTGGATGCTAAGGTGTTGGAGAATTTCTTATGGGATAGGGAGTAGTACTTTGCAGCTGCTAGGATATCCTATATTGAGAAGGTCAATGTGATGACCATGTACTTGGATGGGGATGCCAAGCTCTGGTGGAGGACAAGGACCTCTACGGGGATCAGTGCGGGTAGAACTCTTGTGAAAACGTAGGTGCAGATGAAGAAGGAGTTCAAAGATTAGTTCCTACCTATGAATACTTTTTGGCTCGCGAGAGATACCTTGAAAAAGCTTAAGTAGGATGGATTGGTAAGAGACTATGTCAAATCAATTAGTTCTCTAATGCTGGATATTGAGAATATGTCAGACGAGGACAAGCTCTTCAATTTTCTATCCAGGTTACAATCGTGGGCTCAAATAGAGTTACGAAGGCAAAACATGAAGGACGTGGTTGGTGCAATCACGACCGCTAATGCCTTGGTGGATTTTTGAATGGCGAAAGAATCTAAGACGAGCTCCTCACTTTCTTCCAAGGGCAAAGGCCACACCCAACAGGAGAAGACCGAGGGGAAGAAGAAGAAGAAAGACTCCAAGAAGGGGGATTTGAAGGGTAAGGGCAAGCAGAATGGTGGCTCTAAAAACAGGGGGAAATCCTCAAAGAAGGGCAAGGTAGTTTGTTACTTGTGCGGCGATCTACACTTTACTAGAGATTGCCTGAGAAAGGAGAAGTTGAATGTCCTAATTGTCGAAGAAGACAGTGAATCTTTGGAAGATGCGACACTAAATCCAATCACCTTACTTAATGCAGTTAGTAGCGAGTCGATTCCCTTTGATAGACTAATGTACGTGGGTTTACAGGTTGAGGAGAAAGATGTGACCGTAATGGTAGCTACGAGTGCGACCCATAGTTTCTTAGCAGAAAGATGGTTCAGAAGTTAGGCCTAAAGGTTTTCAAAGCCCTAATGAAGATCAAAACCCCTACGGGGAAGGCACAAGCAGATGCAAAAATTTCTTACAATGTTCCAGTCAACATTGGAAGTTGGTGTACCAAGATGAATTTTATCATCATACCATTGGAGGATTTCGAAATGATATTGGGGGTCAATTTCCTCAAAGCAACAAATATGGTGCTATATCCGATTTTGGGAGGTATGATGTTAATAAACGATCAAAATTCCTTCTACTTGAATTGTTGTAGGTTCGGTGGTGGAACGACAGATGCTACAACTTCGGTATGACATGTTTCGACCATAAGCATCGAGAAAAGGTTAAAGAAAGGCATGGAGACCTATCTCGCTACTATGTGGGAAATCAGCGAAGACCACATGGTGGAAGTCCCTGATGCGGTTGCAAGTTTGTTGAGGGAGTTTCGAGAGGTGATGCTGAAAGAGTTGCCAAAAACTCTTGCCTCTTATCGTGAGGTAGATCACAGGATCGAGTTGGTTCCTAGAGCGATCCCATGTGCACCTGCCCCATATAGGATGTCCCCGATGGAATTGATGGAACTTTAGAAACAACTTGGTGAGTTGTTAGAAGCAGGGTTCATCCAACTATCCAAAGCCCTATACGACACCCTGGTATTGTTTTAGAATAAGCAAGATAGTACATTTCATATGTGTGTGGACTATTGAGTGTTAAACAAGGTAACGATCAAAAACAAGTGTGGTACCTTTAATTCAAGATTTGATGGCCAAGTTATCAAAGGCTGAGGTGTTCGCTAAGTTGGATCTTTAGAGTGGGTATTGACAAGTGCGGATAACTAAAGGTGATGAGAAAAAGACAACGTGCGTAACTCGTTATGAATCTTACGAATTTTTAGTTATGTCGTTTGAATTAACTAATGCCCCTGCTACATTTCGCAACCTTATGAATGATGTGTTGTACAACTTTTTGGATGAGTTTGATATGGTTTATTTAGACAACATCGTGGTGTATAGCACCAACATAGCAAAACATGTGGAACACTTGAGGCAAGTGTTCGAAAGACTAAGGTAGCACAAGCTCTACGTGAAGATGGAGAAGTGTGAGTTTGCCCAGTTGGAGATCAGATTCTTGGGTCGTATGGTGAGCAAGGGTCAAGTCATGATAGATTTGAGATAGGTGAAAGCGATAATTGAGTTGCAGGCTCCCACGAAGATACGAGAATTGCAAAGTTTTCTCTACCTGGCGAACTATTGTAGGCGGTTCATTGTGGGATACTCTAAGACAGGCGGTGCCATTGACAAACTTGCTGAAGAAGAAGCAAGAGTGGTGTTGGTCGAGTGCATGTGAGGAGGCATTTGAGAAACTTAAAGTCGCTATCTCAACTGAACCTGTGTTAAAGCTATCCGTGTTCGATCTTCCATTTGAGGTACATACTGATGCTTCAGACAAAGCCATTGGCGAAGTCCTTGTACAGGAGGGTCATCCAGTAGCATTTGAGAGTCGAAAGCTTAATGAAGTAGAGCAGCGTTACTCGACACACGAGAAGGAGATGCTTGCGATAGTGCATTACCTTGGGAGATGGCGAGTATATTTACTAGGAAACAGGTTCGTTGTTCTAACAGAAAATGTTGCTAACACATTTTTCAGGACCTAAAAATAGTTGTTTGCAAAATAAGCCCAATGGTAGGAGTTTCTTGTTGAGTATGACTTTGTGTTGGAGTATAAATCGGGGAGGCACAACAATGTGGAAGATGTTTTGAGTAGGAAGGAGGTATTTGAGGCCCTTTATTTAGTTACGAGAGTGGAGTCCAACCTATTGGAGCAAATTAAGACGGCAACTCCATTAGACACCATGTACTGTAAGTTGATTTCTCAAATCAAGGAAGGTGTGGTATGCAGGTTTTGGCTCGACGTTGATGGACTTATGATGACCAAGAGTAATGAAGTATATGTGCCGAGCTTTAGTGGATTGCGAAAACAATTATTGAAAGAGACGTATGACTCGCAGTGGGCTGGTCACCCAAGAGTCCAACGAATGCTAGCGTTCTTATCTCATTCCTATTTTTGGCCGAAGATGAAGAATGACATGGAATGTTTCGTTAAGATGTGTCTCATTTTTCAGTTGGATAAGCTGGAGAGAAATAAGGAAGTCAGTTTGCTACATCCCTTATATATCCTCGAGAGACCATGAATGTCGGTTTCAATGGATTTCATTAGTGGATTTCTAAAGGTGGACAACATGGCATCAATCATGGTAGTGGTTGACAGATTCTCTAAGTATGCAATCTTCATGCCAACTCCTGTGACTTGTCCCTTGGATGTTGCGGCCAAGTTGTTCTACAAGAACGTGGTCAAGTATTTCGAAGTTCCAACGGATATTATGAGCAACCGAGACACCACATTTACAAGTCGATTCTAGACGTCACTTTTTAATATAAAGGGTTACGATTTGAAGTTTTCAACGACAAATCATCCACAAATAGATGGTCAAACAGAAAAAATCAACAGATTGTTGGAGGAGTACCTACGACATTATGTAAGTGTAAGTCAACATAACTGGTTGAGTTTACTTGATACCGGACAGTTATGTTATGACTTGTATAGATCTTCAGCTACAGAGCAAAGTTCCTTTGAGATTGTGTTGGCACAATAACCTCTCACACCATTAGAGATTGCTCAACAAAGGACAGGTGGAAAATGTCTTGCGGGGCATAAATTGTGATGGAGAAGTAAGAATTATTGGACAAGGCGAGGGATAGTCTTAGAAAAGCTTCTCGATTGATGAAAAAGCAAGCGGATCTTCAGAGGAGACTGTTAGAATTTGACGTGGGAGATAAAGTTTTGTTGAAACTAACCCCACATATTTGGAAAAAGATTTTAAGTAAGAAACTTCATAGGGGTTTGGTGTCGAAGTACGACGGACTGTTTGAAGTGTTACACAAAGTGGGGAACGTGACATACAGATTGAAATTAACCGAATGGTTAAAGGTATACCCTACTTTTTATGTTAGTTTTCTCAAGCCTTACTATAAAGATGCATCAGATCCGAATATGAGTCAGGTGCAGGGAGCTCTACTAATTGTGAGGAAACAATTGAAGGATCAAGTGGAAAAGATCCTGGATCATCGAACAATGGGTCAACACAAGAAGAACTAACGGACTGAGTTCTTGATTCAACGGAAAGGTAAACCTGTCACGAAAGCTACATGGGAGAAAGATACGACTTTGTGGCAATTCAAAGACTAGGTGAATGCTTACCTTCAGACTAATTCGACGAGGGCATCGAATCCATCTAGTGGGGATGGTTTATTAGATCCTTAAACTTCAGAATACTTTTTAGCGACCTTCACGATGCACCTTGGGAGGAAGGTTAGCTAGATTATATGCATGAGGGAAGTATGTGAAAGCACTAAGGCAAATATAGGCGAGTGAGATTAGACATGGTGCAAATTTTGGTAGAGTCTTAGACCTTGTGGAGATTGACTTGACCCAGGCTAAGGACCTGACGGACTAAGGATTTGGCCATGCTTGGATGAATGGACCACTACTAGCAGACTTGTCGTGGGAAGCATTGGATCAGACTAGTGTGCTATGTGGGCTTCGGCAAGATCACACTACATCATCAGCGGATAGAGATCGTGGGGAGATCTTAGATGATGTGACGACAACTAGAGTTGCAAAGAGACTCAACATCTGAAGATAGTAGGGATCTTCGAGAATAAGGATGGTAGTTTCCTATTTGATTGTAAACTTCATCTTTCTGTTATCTTGTAGATTCTATCTTATCAGTTAGAGTTCTATTTGGATGGAGGTGTCATTCAATTAATCCACGCGATGTAATCTGATAGAGATAGACGTGTTCTTAGCATGATCTTAGGCAGTTCCGTTTAAGTGAGATTCTGAATGTAACTTGGCTTTCAAGTTAGAGTGCCTATATATAGCTCATTCGGGCTTTGCTCTGCTCGTTCACTTAGAGAGAGCATTCCTTGTATTCTTTTGAGGGAAAGTAATATAAAGGTTGGTTTTATTGTATCTCTCTTGTTTCCTTATTGCCTTTCTTTTCTTATTACTTTCATAGCATTGTTTTTTTGAGTGTGTGAGGTAGACACTTCGAAGGTCGTTGAAGGTTGAAGTCTTGCTTAAGCAGACCTAAGTGAGACTATCGTGCAAAGGGTGTTGGCAATCAACTTCGGTGAAAGTTCGAGTCTTAATGTGACTTTTGTATCGCATGACAATCTTAGAAAAACAAAAATGACAACAAGAAGAATATTGAGGTAGAGAGAGTGCGTTTTTTCGTACCGTGAGAGATTTGGCCGACGTTGAGGCACCTGTTGGAATGGGAATTGATGGGATTCCAAATCTAGTGTTGAACGAGAAAAAGGTTAAAGAATTAACCTCAACAGAAATGACAACGATCGAAGAGAAGGAAGTCAACTAAATAAATCAAATAGTAAAATAATTTGATTTATTTATTAATAAAATTGAATATAAAATTAAAAATATGAATAAACTAGAAAATGAAATTTTTATTTGAAAATTTTTATTAATATTAAAAATAAAAATAATGGTAGGCAGTTAATATTTACATATATTTTTCATTCTATTTATTTATTCTATATAAATTAAACTGACACAGTGATATTATATTCTAACAACAAAAAATATTAAAATAATACATTTAATTAAATATTAAAATTTAAACTAAAAATATAAAAATATCGCTTAAACATTAAAAGTACTCAAGAGTATTTAATAATAATGTGAAATTTTAAATGAAAATATGAATGAATTTTATTTCAATATTGGTGATACTACGTATTAATATTAGTTATTGTTTTAGATTATATATCAATTGATATTATTTAATTTTTTATATAATTCAATGGTCTGGTATAATACGAAATTCATATCGTTAAGTAGATCCATTAAATATGAAGGGAACATGTCTTTTTAGTTATTATTATAAAATTATTTTTATTTAGAAAATTAATGAATTCATTAATTTGATGTAAATTTTTATAACATTTGATAAAATAAGTTAAATAAAAAATATATAAGCACATATATTAAAAATAAATTATTATTATTAACTAAGAGGGATCAAGTAGGAAGCTTTGAAGGGTTCTAGAATAATTAAAGATGAACCTTAAGTTTTTAAAGCATCTCAAAGAAAAAGATCACTTTAATAAAAGAAAAAAAAGGCTCACTTTAGGTCTCAAAGGCTCAAATTATAAGTAGATATTTAAAGTCTACTTAAAAGGATCAAGCGTGCTTTTTTTAATTTATTCTTTCTATTAGTTTATTGTGCAAATATAATTGTTCTAATATATGCAAGGCAAAAGTCTCGATTCGGGTTTGTTGCAAGGACTCTTTAAGGTTGTTGTAGTTTCAAAGTATTTATTTCTTTTCCTAAGTTTTAGTAAATGGATTTCACAAATTTAACCTTCATCATGACATGCATAAAACATTAAAAGTAAATATAAGCAAATATTAGCACAAATTGAATATCATAACAAAAAACATTAAAAGTAAATATAAGCAAATATTAGCACAAATTGAATATCATAACAACAAACAAGTTATAATATTTAACACAAATTACAACTCAAAATTGAAGCAAATAAACAATGTTACAAGTGTCAGAGTCAGATCGCTACAAAATGTAATAGCAAATATCAAATATAAAAATTAATGAACGATAACACTAGTCTACTAAACAAATGGCAAAAAAATTCACATTAAGGTATTATTATTATTATTATTATTAGTAGTAGTAGTAGCAGCAGCAGTAGTAGATGAGTTATATTAATTTAAATAAAGTTTAAAAGATGTTTCAAAACACAAGTTTTAAGTTAGTAATGAATTTAAAAGATTGATTATTAACTTATGTTCGGAGTGTGCAAAAACATGCATATAATTATAATTCAATTTCTAATTATCTTTTATAATCCGCTTCTAACATTTTTATTAGAAAAAGCTTATTAGTTATTATTAGGTAAAAAGAAGTTTAATAACTATTATTATTGATTCCTTTTTTATTTTGTTACCTTAATGCATGAAATTTAATTTCATTCACCATCAATAATTTTAACTAGAATGCTTTATGGAAGTTAATCCGATAAATCTGTAATGGGTTTGGAGTAATTCTACAATAGGATCTTAGTTGTACTTGTTGCCTAAATTTGATTAAGGAATGCAAGATCGTTCATCAGAACATATGGTCGAGACTACAACCTTACCAATTTGATTCTTTGCTTGCATTCGTTGTTAAATAACTCTAGGAATTAAGGCCCCCTAAAGATAGAAGAGGAAATAGCAGTCTTACCCTAATACGGGTATGGCCACTATATTTATAATGATAATATACATGAGATAAATACAAAGGATAAATACAAAATAACTCAAAGATAAGTACAGGCTAGGAAATAAACACAGAATAATTAAGAGATAAAGATAGAGTAACTAATTTATCATTTTACCCCTACAATCGAAGCATGGTTAATCACGTAAAGATTGGTTCTTAATTTTGTATGTTTATCACTAGTTAACCCCTTTGTAAAAATATTTGCAAGCTGATGTTCACTTCGAATAAAGTTGATGTGGATATCACCCTATAGAACACGTTTACAAACAAAATGCAGATCAATCTCTAAATGTTTGGTTCGTGCATGATTGACTGGATTGGTTGCTAAATAGGTAGCTAAAATATTGTTGCAGTAGAAATTCAATAGGTGAATGGATGAACTGACCAGGTTCTCGTAAGATAGACTTTAACCAACATACTTCAGCTACGATAGCAGCTAATGATCGACATTTTGCCTCGGCACTACTACGGGACTCTTTATGTTGCTTTTTGGAACACCATGAAATTATATTGTTGCCAAGAAATACACAATATCCTGTTGTAGAACACCTGGTATATGGACAACCTGCCTAATCCGCATTACTGTGAGCAATGAGTGTATGAATTTCACCTCTATATAACTGCATACCATAAGTTAAGGTCCCTTTGATATAACGCAACATGTGTTTTACGGTTAACCAATGACAATCCTTCGGATCATGCATATGTTGTCAAACTTGGTTGACTACAAATGAGATGTCAGGTCTTGTGAATGTAAGATAATGCAAGGCACCAATAATACTTCGAAAAAGAGAAGGATCAAAAAATGAAGTGGTGCTGCCAACGTTCTTTTTATATGGAACTGGTGTAGAAATTGACTTGGCATCATCCATATTGGCCTTGGCAAAAATTTCAGTAGCATATTTAGAATGTGACAGAAAGAGTCCATCTGCATTATAGTTAACTTTGATGCCCATAAAAAGATTTAGCTCACCAAGGTCAGAAATAGAAAATTCCTGATGTAAACTAGAGATAATATGTTGAAGTAAATAGGTGTTAGATATTATGAGTATAATATCATCAACATATAATAAGAGAATAGCCTAACTATTTGAGTGATGATACCGAAACATTGAGGGATCAGATTTGCAGCCCCGAAAACCAATGCTACACAAATAGCTAGAAAAATGATGAAACCAAGCACGGGGAGCTTGACGAAGACCATAAATAGCTCTACAAAATTTGCAAACATAATTAGGGTGAGTTGGATCAACAAAACCTGGAGGTTGTGACATATAAACTTTGGCATCAAGCTTGCCATAAAGAAAGTCATTTTTAACATCAAGTTGATGAATAGGCTAGCCATAAGACAGGCACATAGAGAGAACTATCCGAATGGTTGAAGGCTTCACAACAGGACTGAAAGTCTCATCAAAATCAATACCTACTTGTAGATTATACCCTTTGGCCACAAGACGTGCTTTGTAGCTTTCAACGGAACCATCTGCTCTTTGCTTTAACCAATAAACCCACTTACAACCAATGACATTAGTATTGGGAGATGGTAATGGAACCAAACTCCATATGTCGTTGT
>JAOQMP010072970.1:0-20604 GCA_027563575.1 Erythroxylum pedicellare | reverse complement strand
CATACCTTGCATTTTTCATATTTTCTTAATTTGCTTATTTTATTTTATTTTATTTTCAAATCAATCAATTCTTGATCGTCTAAGTAATTTTTCATCGTTTAATTCAATTGTCTCACGTATTGAAATTTTTCCCTTGGGTACGATATCCAGTTCTTACCAATTTATATTACTTGTTGACGGGTGGCACTTGCCTCTAATTGGTCTAGATAGAATTTAATTAATATTGTTTTTTTTAGACCACAACATCTATCTCACATGAGAGACACCCTCTCCTGATGTAATCTTCTCTACTCTTTAATGATTTTTCAAATTCTATAAAAAAAAACATAAACTCCATTAGACTTCCTTTGTTTAAAATAACGTTCTTTCATCAAGTTTCTTAGCCAAATTACTTAAGACACATAAGAGCTAAAAACTACATATTCTACTTCACAAGTTCATAGACTAGCAAGTGATTACTTTTTGAGCTCCAAGTAAAAGGTATATTACTAAAATAAAAAAATGAGACTAGTGTCACTCATTCGACCATCAATATCTCCAACCCTAATCGTTATAACTGGCAACTTTTTGTATGAATTTATTATAGGTAGAATAATATAATTCAGAATTAAGAGTACCATTAATGTATATAAAAAAATCCTTCTTGCAACTTTTAAAAGGTTTAGTATCAGGGCCTTTATATAACAACTAACCAATCCAAATTAAAACATTATATCAAGCTTTATATAAGTTAAATATCTCAAACTTCTAATTAAACTTTATTAAAATGTCAAATCCACCATTTTGCCTTTATCTTATTTCGATAATTTGGTACCATATTCCATTGGAGTTTTGACTTGCTCATATCCACTGACAAACTTTTTTCAAATTTCTTTTTGCATTATTTTCTTGAGAAATGAAAATATCACCCTTTATTTGCCTCACTTCTTTCCTAGAATGATAGGAAAATGGCTCATTGCCCTTTTAAATTCTTCAAATATCTTTACATGATTGCTCATAAAAATTAGATCATCCAAGTACATGGTAATGATCAATATTGTATTTTCATTCATCTTTATGTGGAGATCATATTTATAAGAGCACGTGATAAAACCATTTTTTAGAAAAATATTTATCAATCACAATGTTAACCTCTTGATGCTTACTTTAGCCCATACATTACATTTTTTATTTGAATACCTTTTTTTCATGTGCTTTCATCATATAGCCTGGGGGTTATTGCACATTGACCTTGTTAAGATATCCATTAAGGAATACTAATTTGACATCAATTTGGAACATCTTCCATTTATTTTTAACTGTTAAATAAATAATTACCCATATAGTATCTATGCGAGCTACTGGAGTAAAAAATTCTTCATAAGCAATCCTTAGTATTGCTTTTAACCTTTCACAAGAAGCCTGTCATTGTATTTTGCTAACTTTCTTTTTAAATTTTTATTTGTTTCATATAGCCATTTGACATTGCTTACAATATGTTTAATAGGAATTAATTCCCAAGTTCTATTCCTTTCAATTCCTTTTTATTCTTTATTCATAGCTTCTTCCTTTTCTTCATTCTCAATAACTTCATTAAATTTGACTGGCCTCAACGTCTAAAAAAGATAAAATGATATAAGATCATTAATTCTCTCACTTTCCTAATAAAGATCGTTAGGCCTTTTAGTATACTGAGGCCTTTTACTTAAACTTCCTTTAAAATCTCTAATTTCACTATATGATGGTGATAATGGGGAAGTGGCGAATTCTTATAATGCTTTAGTGTCATCTTCTTGATCTAAAAAAGGAAGAAAATCATAGCTTTCTCCTTGAACTGGTCAATCCTATATGACTTGTTCATTAAAGTCTATATTTGTACTAGTGAATACCTTTCCCTCATTTGGATTAAAAGGTTAGTACCCCTTAATTATAAGATCATAGAAATCAAGCTTAAAGTGCTGCTCATCAAGAATAGACACATAAGCAATACTTTTAAATACCTTTAAATGAGATCATGCTAGTATTTTCCCACTACATACTTTAAAGTGAGTCTTATTAGTTATAAATTTCATCATATCCTGATTTAACAAGTAAAGAATACAATCTACAACTTAAGCCCAAAATTCTTTCAACCTCTTAGTTTTTATCATACTCCTTTCTATATTGAGAATTGTTTGTGATACAGAAAAGAAGAGAAATGCGCAGACAGAGGAGAAGGTGAGAGATGCGCAAGATAACTCCAGAAGACTCAACAAAAACACTCCAGAAAACTCAATAAAAGAAATCTCTAGAACATAGGCCTAATGAGTCATAAGTCATCAGATACAATAATAACCCAAGCCTATTTGTAGTTTGTCTAAAAGTTGTTAAAATTTTATTTGGACTATCTCTAGATACTTTTACTGTATGCTTATAAATATAGACAATTAATCATCAATAAAGTTGGCTAGAGGAATATTCCTACCTTTTACAGCATAATTCCATCATGGTATCAGAGCATACCTTCTTCTATTTTTCCTCTTCTCATCCGACTCCAATATCTCACCTAACATAGATTTTGTGCAGTCATGTCGGGGCCATTTAATGTCAGTGTAGCTGGCAACCAAACTTAAGCACAAATCCAAAGACTCGAAGACCACTATGCCTTACCATATTACATTCACCCTAATGAAAACCCCTCTCTTATTTTGGTATCTTCTCTTCTGATAGGACCCAACTATCATTCATGGTCTAGGTCAATGAGAATGGCCCTATTATCAAAAAAAAAGCTAAAATTCATAGATGGCAATATTGTTATGCCAGACAAAGAAGATCCTACTTATGTATATTAGGAAAGATGCAATACCATGGTATTATCCTGACTAATGCACTCAGTCAATGAGTCCATCACTCAGAGTGCCATTTGGCTGGATTCAGCAACTGATGTATGGAATGACTTGCATGACAGATTCTCAAAAGCAGATTCCTTCTGAATTTTTGATCTGCAAGAAGAGATTTATGGTTTCAGATAAGGAAGTCTATCTATCTCTAATTATTACACTCATTTAAAAATGTTATAGGATGAATTTCATAATTTAAGACCATTACCTAAATGCAAATGTCACCCTCAATGCCATGGTGATATGCTGAGCATCATTAAATCCTATCAAGACAGTGATTGTGTTATACGTTTCTTGAAAGTCTTAAATGAATCCTACTCCACTGTTAGGTCACAAATCATGATGATTAAACCATTACCAGATAACAAAAAGGTTTCTTCTATGGTAGCTCAACATGAACAACAGCTTCTTTTAACAACATCGCAATTACCCAATTATGAATCTCAAACATTTTTTACCAAAACAGATACCCGAAAAACCTTTCAGCCAAACAAAAGACCACTATGTACCTTTTGTGGTTATAAGGGAGACACAGAAGACAAATGTTATAAAAAGCATGGGTTTCCACCTAACTTTATGTCAGGCAATGGAAAGTCGAATAATTATTAGTCAAGAGACAGTTTTAAATCTAAATCTAAATCTGTCAATCATAAAGAAACTCACCTTGAACCTATCACAGCTGCCAGAAATGACATTCCAAACACACACAAAGAAGCATCTTCATCCAATTTCAACTTAACACTAGAAGAATATTGTCAGTTGAAGGATTTACTGAACAAAGACAAGGATGTCTCACACAACTCATTCAATATACCTCAGGTCAACACATTTACCAGAGATATCAAAGGTACATCTCTATCTACCGAATCTTCTTTATGGTCCTCTACTTGGATTTTGGATTCGGGGGCCACATATCATATTTTCTACAGTCTGCATTTATTCACTAAATATACCACAGCTCAAAATCTAACAGTAAGACTCCCCAATGGTCAACATGTACCTGTCACATACATTAGCTCAGTCCATATCTCTTCTCTTGTTATAACAAATGTTCTTTACGTTCCTTTTTTTTCTTTCAACCTAATTTCCATTAGTCAACTTACTTCATTCTCACATTGCAAACTGACCTTTACCAAACGTTCATAAGTTATTCAGGAACTCAACACTTTGGTTTTGCTAAGCATTCTAATGGACTCTATTATCTTACCCCTCTGCCACAAGCCTATTCTGTGACACATCACTCACACTTGGCATAAACGTATAGGCCATCTTTCAAATCCAAGACTCAAATTGTTATCTAGCATAGACGTTTCTGTTATTTTTCATAATGTTGTTCAATGTGAAACTTGTCACTTTTCGAAGCAAAAAAGGTTACCCTTTACTTTAAGTTCTTCCATTGCTTCCTCTTACTTTGACATTGTGCAAGTTGACATTTGGGGGCCTTACCACACAGCTTCCATTCATGGCCATCGATTTTTCTTAAACATTGTTGATGATCATAGTCGTATGACCTGGGTATATTTAATGAAACATAAGTCAAAAACTAGAGAATTAATCAAAATTTTCTTTGCTTATGTGGAGTGACAGTTCACAAAATAAATAAAATGCAGAAGAAGTGACCAAGGAGTTGAATTTTCAATAACTGATTTTTTTTCCAAGAATGATGTTTTGCATGAAACCGCCTGTATTAAGACACCTCAACAGAATAGAAGGGTTGAACGAAAGCATCAACATATTCTTAGTATGGCAAGAGCTCTCAAATTTCAGGTCAACCTTCCAACCAAGTTTTGATCAGAATGTATCTTACATGCATTTTTTCTTATTAATCAGATTCATACCCCTCTTTTATCAAACAAATCTCCCTATTCAGTTCTATTCGATACCAATCCTACTCTTACACATTTAAGAGTGTTAGGTTGTCTCTGCTTTGCTTCCACTAAAGAAGCAAATAGAGGGAAGTTGGATACCAGGGCAAGAAAGGTTATTTTTATGGGTTTTCTATAGCAACAAAAAGTTGCAAACTTTTTGACCTAGTTACTAAACAATTCTTCTTATCAAGGGATGTCATTTTCTATGAGGATTCTTTTCCTTTTTAGGACCTTCCCTACCACAGTTCTACCATACCAAGCCCAATCCTACCCTCAACTGAAGATTCCCCTCTTTATGATGTCCCTCAAGCACCAACCGATTCTAAGCCATCTATCTCATCTCAACCTACACCTTAACCTTGACGTTCTACTAGACAAACTCAACCACCATCCTATTTGAATGAATATAACTGTCCTACATTGTCTCACACCTCTCCTCACTCAATTTCCATAGTCATCTCCTACAATAATCTATCCTCAACACATAAACATTTTTGCTCTAGTTCTTGCAGCCTTGATAGAACCTACAACCCATCATAAAGCTATGCAATACACTGAATGGAAAGAAGCAATGAATACATAATTAAAGGCTTTAATTCAAAAAGAAACTTAGGAACTCACTTACTTACCTCTTGGAAAATCAGCAATCGACTGTAAATGGGTACATCGATATAAATTCAATCCGGATGGTTCAATTCACTGATGCAAAAGTAGACTTGTGGCAAAGGGCTTCACTTAGCAAGCTGGTGTGAACTATAACGAAACCTTTTCTACCATGGTCAAGCATACTACTATTCGCATGCTACTTGCTTTCACTGCATCTCCAAACTAGCACCTTCATCAACTTGACATCAACAACGCCTTCCTTTATGGCGATCTCCATGAAGAAGTCTACATAAAGCCTCACCCAGGACTTCCTTTACTTAATTCAAAATTGGTCTGTAAGTTAAAGAAAAGCATATATGGACTTAAACAAGCTAGTAGACAGTGGCATGAAAAACTCACCTTTGCTTTGCTTTCAATTGGATTCCAGCAGTCTGTCTCAGATCACTCCATGTTTATAAAGACAAAAAACAATATTTTGATCATACTTCTAATTTATATCGATGATGTACTATTAGCTAGTAAAGACTTAAATCTCATCAAAAATACTAAAGATTTTCTAGATCTTACCTTTCAGATCAAAAACCTCGGTGTTGCCAAGTATTTTCACAGCTTGGAGCTTGCCAGATCGTCTCTCGGCATGAATCTCTCTTAAAGAAAGTACACCCTGGACTTGTTGACTAAAGATGGCGTCTTGGACTACAAACCCTTATCTACGCCGATGGTTCCATATACAAAATTGATGGACGATGGAGATCTACACTGAAATCACGGGTTATCACCGCCTCATTAGGAAGCTCTTATACCTGACCATAACGCGACTAGATATTAGCTTCTCCATTCAACAACTCTCTTAATTTCTGGATAGACCCACAAAAATACATATACAAACGGCTCAGAGAGTTTTACGATAGCTTAAAAAGACTCCCGACCAAGGTATCCTCTTTCGTTGTGATTCCAACATACAATTGCGGGCCTTCTCTGATTCAGACTGGGTCACTTTTCCCAACTCTTAGAAATCAGTCACTAGATTTTACATTTTCTTGGGTTCGTCCCTAATCTCCTCGAAATCTAAGAAGCAAGCCACCATCTCCAAAAGTTCCTCCGAGGTTGAGTATCGAGTCGTTGTAATGAGCTTCAATGGTTATTCTACTTGTTGCAAGATTTTGGCTTTCACCACCAAACCGTCGCTTACCTCTACTGTGACAAACAATCTGCCATCCATCTTGCCAAAACCCCCATTTTTCATAAACGAACGAAGCACATCGAAATCAATTGCCACTTTGTTTGTGAAAAGCTTCACTACGGACTCATTCATCTTTTACTAGTCGCATCTCACTCTTAACTCGTCGACATTTTCATTAAGGCTTTACCCAAACCCCAGTTTGACTCACTTCTCGCTAAGCTTGGAATCTATAATGTCTTCCAGCTTACAGGGGGTGATATAAAAAAGATGAGAAATCTGCAAACAGAGGAGAAGGTGAGAGACGCGCAAGAACACTCCAAAAGACTCAACAAAAACACCCTAGAAAACTCAACAAAAGAAATCTCTAGAACATAGGCCTAATGGGTCATAAGTCATCAAATACAATAATAACCTGATCCCATTTGTAGTCTATCCAAAAGTTGTTACAAATTTGTTTAGACTATCTCTAGATACTCCTACTGTATGCCTATAAATATAGGGAATTAATCATCAATAAAGTTGGCTAGAGGAATGTTCCTACCTTTTACAGCATAATTCTATCAGTTTGATTTTTCCTCTCATCGACACTATTATATTATGGTGATTTAAAAGTAGTTATAAATCAAAAAATGTCATATGCATCATGGAAATCTTAAAACTCCATGAAAGTGAATTTGCCTCCCTTGTGTGATCTCAAGGATTAGATTTTAAATCCACTTTTATTTCCTATAAGAGCTATAAAATTATGAAAAAAATTTAGAGCTTTCAGTTTTCCTTTGAGAAATTACACCCATATTTTTCTACTCGAATCATTAACAAATAAAATAAAATTATTATTCTTAAAAATATTAGAGTAATAAGCCCACACAAGTCAATGTGAATTAATTGTAATGGCATTGAAGCTCTTGATTGAGATTCTTTTGGAGAGCTTTCTCGAGTTTGCTTCCTAAGAAGAAATTAGTTACATAGATGATTAGATTGATTACCCAATCTCAAATTTCATAATCACATATAATCATTATAATATGAAGTCAATTATTTAACAACATCTATTTATATTGGAAATAAAAAAGTGATTCTTTACTTAGGTACTCTGGTAAGCGAATTCCATGCACCATTTTTTAAGAATTACAACCTTTTATATAGAAAGTATAACCTTAAACTAATATTAATATTTATACTTAAAATTATTAATCTTTTTATCTAGAGCATAATAAACATTTAAAATAAAGTGGTGGCTTTCATTATTTAAATTTGTTATGATTTCAACTTTTTCCTTAAAAGAGTTTTAGATGAATCTATGAAAGTTATATTGTTATCAACTTTATCATTAAACACTATAAACAAGACTTTGCTATAATATATGTAGTCACTAGCTTTAGTATCAAGGTAATATAGAAACTTCTCCCCTTACTATAAATCCTTGCAAGCTACCAAAACAATGAACTCCACCTCATCATTATTTTATGGAGAAAGATTATCTTTTACATCATCATTAGCATCACTTTTTTCATTTCTAGGAATAATGCTCAATTTCATGAAAAGTGTAAAATTCCACTTAGGACTTCTCAAATCTTTTCTAGCATGACCTTAATCCTCCTCTATGATATCCTCTTCATGGAGTATATTGATAACTTTATCTCTACTTTAAGATGAAAAAAAGAAAACCTCTTCTCCTTTTTTATAAGCTCGACCGCCTCCATGACCTTGACTTATGTAATTTCTATTTCTTTGTCTCTTCTTTTCTTTCAAAGAGAGATTTGATTGTAAAATATGATCCACAATCTCTTTATTCCTTATATTAAACGTCTTTTCTTGAGGTTCTAAATATCCATTTAGTTATTCAATCTTTATATCTTCTAAGTCTATTGATTATTTAAGACCAGTCATCACTTGATCAAATTTCTCATTAATTGATCCAAGGTTTTATTTAATCACCCTTAAATTAATCACTTCTCCATTTAGCGTTCGTATTTGGTTCATAATGGTCATGAAACTTGTAAAACAATTTGAACTTTTTTTTATTCTTTCATTTGAATAGCTTCCAATTCATCTTATAAATTCATAAGGTGAATCTTCTTTATTTTCCCCATTACCTTTGGAAGCTACTTAAAGAGTGTCCCATAATTTCTTCTATGGTAATAGTAGACACCTTCGCAAAGTTAGCCTTATCCAATGCTTAGTGAATAAGAGACAAGATCCTATTGAACTTATGTGAAAGTAATTGTATTTTAAGAATCTTTGTAACCATATAAATGGGCCAATCATCAACCTATCCTTTGTAAGCTTTAGAACTTGGAAAGGAAACACATTATCATTCACCATTGTTTCTAGTATTAAGGACCTAACATTAATTTGTTAGATGAAGAAGAAGATGAAGAAGAAGAAGAAGAAGAAACATGTATTTTATCAAAATAAAATTATAAAGAGAGAGAGAATTTTAATCAACACACACTTTTGTTATGGTAACACCACACTTATAATAGCATTCCTTACTCCTTTTACAACACTATAAGACTATATATATATATATATATATAGAGAGAGAGAGAGAGAGAGAGTAACATGCCTATATATTAACACATTATCATCTACTTAACTTAATTCAAGTACATCGAAACAAACTTAATTTAACCATTCATATTTCTATTTTGATTCAAGAAACCTTAAACTTAAATTCATGTTTTTCTTCAAATATGAACCTCACATGTAATTTCAAACACATGTAAAAAAGTATTTTACACCATCTTTTCTTTTTTTAGTAAGCATTCATACCATCTTTTTACTTTGTAAATGTAAACAACTTGGTATGAGTCAGTTGAACAAAATAAGTGACTTATTAGGTAGGTAGTCATCATTTTGATGATTTGCAATATTAATAATAATAGTGCATCTCTTCCTGCTTTTCCATGACTTCAGCTACATCCACAAATTTGACCTTTGCAGCTTATATTTCTTTGGTTCTCCTAATCTTTCAAAGGGAGTTTTGATTCTAAAACATGATCCTCAGTCTCTTTCTTCCTATTATTAAGCTTCTCTTCATAAGCTTCAAAAGATCCACTTATTTCTTTAATTGTCTTATCTTTTAAGTCCTTAGATTTTTTAATAATAGTCACCACATAATCAGTTTCTCACTAACTGATCTAAGGACTTTTTTGCTATTAAAAATTAGTCAATCCTTCATTAAGTTTTATCATTTAGTTCATAATGAAATATGCTCATATATTAACACATCATTGAAAACACTAATCTTGAATCTCAAAAGACATTATTAATAACTATTCATCTACTTGACTTAATTCAAGCACATTTTAAAACATTTAACTTAACCATACACATTCTGAATTTAACTCAGGAACATTTATAGTTATAATCATATTTATCTTTAAAGATTAACCTCGCATGTATCTTTAAGTGTATACAACAAATAATTAGTGCCATCTTTTTGGGGTAAGTATTCTTACCATCTTTTCACCCTATAAACGTAAACAGCTTGCCCTAAGCTTAATTGTTATTTTCATTATATGCAGAATTAATTTAAAAAATGAGCATCTTTTCCTCCTTTTCGATGACCTCAGTCATGTCTATAACCTTGACCTCTATTACTTCAATTTCTTTATTTCTCCACTTTTCCAAAGTGAGCTTTGATTGTTAAACATGCTCCACAATCTCTTTCTTCCTCTCTAAACTACTTGTTATAAGCTTTCAAATGGTAGTCACCACCTGATCAAATTTCTCATTAACCAAGTTAAGGATTTTTTTTAATCACCTTTAAATCAGTCCCTTCTTCCTTTAGCTTTATCATTTAGATAACAATGAACATGACTCTTGTAAAATAATCCAACACCTTTCCAAACTTTTCATTTGAATAACCTCAAATTCATCTCGTAAATTTTGGAGGTGAACTTTATTGGCCTTCCCCTTTCCTTTACAAACTACTTGGACTATATCTCATGATTACTTCCCTGTAGTAGCATAAAACACTTCTTCAATGGTGGCCTCACCTAAATTCTTAGTGATTAAGAGACACGGCCTTTCGATCCCTGTTCTTGGTGCACTATAGAAGATCCTTTTCGGCTTATATAAAGGTAATTGTATTTTCATGAACCTTATTATCATTTTCTACATTGTCATATGCATTATATGCATCATTAGTGCTTTCATAATGAATGCACTAGCTATCAAAGTTATCTTTTGTAAGCTTTACACTTAAAAAGGATCAAGTTATCATATGCCATCACTTATATTATTATGCTCAGATGAAATTTTGTTAAAGAAAAGAAGAGAAAACAAGTATTTTTCTCCAAATAGAATTATAAGAAAAAAGAAGATTTTTAATTGAGATACACTTTTATTATGATAATAATATACTTTCGGTAGCACTTCCTACTCCTTTTACAATACTATAAAACCATACACACACGCACACAAAAATATACACACATACAAATACATATATAGTAATAATCAAATAACGAAGTTTAAACTCTTGAAATTCTAAGACTATTAATATGTCCATACATTAATACTTCATTAAAAGTATTATATTCTTGAATATTAAAAAGCAGACTCTTAACATTTCATCTATTTAATTTAATTGAACCGCATTTAAATACCCTAATTCAATTAATTATATTTTCATGTAATTTAAAAACACTTAACCTTAAATTCATTTTTATCTTCAAACAGGTGAAACCAATAATTCAAGCCATCTTTTTACCCCCGTAAATGTAAACAACTTGTCATGAGCCTATTGAGCATAATAAGGGACTTATCAGATAGGTAGTTGTCGTTTTCATGATTGGCAATATTAGCCACTAAGCGCATATATATACATTAGCACCATCACTTTACTCACCAAAGCAGTCCACATATCTATGGAGATATTCTCCTTTTCTATGTCCTAAGTCATTTCTATAACCTTGACTTCTGTTAATTCCATTTCTTTATTTCTCTTCTTTTTGAAAGTGAGCTTTGATTGTTAAACATGCTACAATCTCTTTCTTCCTCTCTAAACTACTTGTAATTGTTCGTGAACCGCAAGTGCACGGTTGTCGAAGTGAGTAATAAATCGGTAAAAACCGAGTCATGTCCACAGAGATTATGAGAAAGTTCAAATCTATGCTAGCTGACAATGCTTGAAATCGGGTTGGATAAAATTTTGGAAAAGTAAAATTAATGTAAAGAAAAAAAAATTAAACTTAGATAAATTTCTAAACAGCTACCCAATTTAATGCGACCAAAATAACTAAAAATATGAAAAATTTGTACAGTAACTAATTAAGAAAAGATTGCAACAATTTACTAATTAAAAGTTTTAACAGCAAAAGGGAATGACTTTCTCTTAGGGAATGATATTTTTGTCAACCTTAATATTGAATTAGCTATCATCCGCAACTGAAATATCCTAACCTTGTAGGTAACTTTTAAGAGTAATTAATCCTCTTTTCTCAAAGATGAATTAATTTATCCACTCTAGACGTCACTTAGTAATCCCTTACTTAAGTTCTTCCTAGAGTTTCTTAAATCCTAAACCTTCAATTTTCACCTCCTAAGTTTCTTGGGTCTCCCAACTCACACGAAAATCCTAGTCGAAATTTCCTTCAATCTTTTAGCAAAAACTCCCTTTTTCTAAAGGTGAATTTATACCAAGATAATTTCCAATAATCCAAAGGAATAACAGATAAATCCAAGGAAAAATCAACAAGTATATAAATTTTCAGTCATGGATTTTAGCAAAATTTAATATTAAGGCATCGCCAAAAATATCAAATCCTAAGAGAAATTTAAGTTCTAGACACAATTCATCATGCCAAACAATCCACAAGCAAAAACCCTGTATAAACAAATGATGGAATCAAATAAAAATTAAGAACATGTCTCCAAATTGTAGCATAATAATATGCTCTCTTCTTGAGTGATGTAACGTTATTATCTTGACCCAGCTACTTTAACATAAAGATCTCCACCGGGTGTCTCCTCCATTAGCTACTTATGTCTTTTTTCTTCCACCTCGACGTAGCTACTTCATTTAATGTCCACCATGCTGCAACGTTATGTGTGGAGTAGAAAGTATGCAAATGGTGAGTGTATGGTGAGTGAGGGTTGTGCATTGTGGAGGATTGGAGCTAACAAATCAAGGCTTGCATCTAAAGAGGCTGGAGAGAAAATGAAAAGTGTGGCATTGAGAGGAATTATGTGCTTGAATGATGGCTGATGAATGCAAGGTTGGAAGTTTAAAAATAAAAGAAGGCTTGAGTGGAAGTGGAAGTTTTACGTTAGTGTAATATAGGCATTAATGTAATATAGGAGGAGCTTCAAGAATGGCTGCAACGTTGATGGATAAGAGAGTTAACTAAGTTTCTGCATCAATGAATGCTTGGCATTGCTAAAGTGGTGAAGAAGTTCATAGGAGTTGGAGGCTTGCCTTGTGAAGTGATGTACGTGAATGTGGGTTGGTGAATAGCTACGTTGGTGATGGCTAAAAGTTGGTCCCAAAAAATCTGTCGATGAGTCAAGAATTTAAGTATGAAATTTCAAAACTTTTTGCTAAACCAATCTCGAGATAAAAATCTCACAACGACTAAAGGTCAAGTCTGCTAGAAACTCAAAAACAGTACAATTCAAGTCTATTTGTTTTATTTATGCATTTTATGTCAACGAACCTCGATTAATGCTAAAACATCATAAACAAGCTATAGATGAACATAAAATGAATGTAAACAACTCTAAATTAAGTCCTAAACATATATGAAAATATGAGTGTATCAGTTATGAGCTTCCAAATATCCAACTAGGTCTTAATTGACATGTCTTCCATGTCTTGATTCTTCAATAGTAGTCACCACATGATCAAATTTATCATTAATTGAATTAAGAATTTTTTTTCAATCACCTTTAAATCAGCCACTTCTTCCTCAAGCTTTCTTATGATTCAACACCTTTTCAGAATTTTCATTCGAATAACCTCAAATTCATCTCGTAAATTTTGGAGGAAAACTCCCTTTCCTTTACAACCTACTTGGACTATATCTCATGATTACTTCCCTGTAGTAGCACAAAACACTTACTTCAAAGCTGGCCTTACCTAAATGCTTAGTGATTAAGAGACATGGCCTTTCGATCCTTGTTCTTGGTGCACTATCAAAGATCCTTTCGGCCTATATAAAGGTAATTGTATTTTCATAAACCTCATTATCATTTTCTACAATGTCATGTGCATTATGTGCACCATTAGTGCCTTCATACGAATGCACTAGCTATCAAAGTTATCTTTTGTAAGCTTTACACTTAAAAAGTTATTATGATAATAATATACTTGTGGTAGCACTTCCCACTCCTTTTACAATACTATGAAACCACGTACACACACGCACACAAATATACACCCTTACACTTAAATACACTGATTCAATTAATTATATTTTTAATCTAATTTTAAAACAATTAACCTTAAAATCATTTTTATCTTCAAACTGGTGCAACCAATAATTCAAGCCATCTTTTTACCCCGTAAATGTAAACAACTTGTCATGAGCCTCTTGAGCAGAATAAAGGACTTATCAGATAGGTAGTTGTCGTTTTCACGATTGGCAGTATTAGCCACCAAGCGCATATATATAATTGAGCACCATCACTTTACTCGCCAAAGCAGTCCACATATCCATGGAGATATTCTCCTTAGTTAATATCTCTGTCATCTTACCACTACTCATCCTCATAGTTTTTATAGCATATACGAAATCAAAAGTCGGTAACGCCGCCTGCAAGTTACCACCAGGACCATGCAGATTACCAATAATAGGGAACCTACACCAGCTCGCAGGTTGTCTGTCCCATCAGACCCTAAGAGAACTGGCGCAGAAACATGGGCCTGTTATGCATCTTTAGCTGGGTGAAATCTCCACCATTGTCATTTCGTCGGCAGAACTTGCAAAAGAAGTGATGAAAACTCACGATGCCATCGTTTCAGGAAGGCCCCCCATGATTTCATTAAATATCATCACGTACGGTTTTAAAAATATTGCTTCTGCACCGTATGGAGAATACTGGAGACAAATGAAAAAGATTTTAATATTGGAGTTACTAACTGCCAGACGTGTTCAATCATTCAGATCAATCAGGGAGGATGAGGTGTCGAATCTCATTAACAGTATTTCTTCTCAAGCAGGATCGAGGATCAACCTCAGTACGATGTCAACTGACTTGACACTCAGTATAATTTCAAGGACGGCTTTTGGTAAGATAAGAGAGACTCAAGCAATCGGTAGACTTTTTCGTAGCATAGTAGAAATACCCGAGGGTGTCGGTCTTGTTGACTCATTTCCTTCCATCAAAATCATTAGTGTAATCAGCGGAGAGAGACGTAAACTCGAAAGACTACATCAAGAAATAGACGAAATACTTGACAACGTCATCAACGAATGTAGAATGAGAAAAGATCCTTTGGAATACAAAGGAGATTGCATTATCAACGCGCTCTTCGAGTTTCAAGAACAAGGCATCCTTCAGTTCCCATTTACAACCGAACACATTAAAGCGTTTATGGTGGTAAGCAACTCCTTTTTGTATTTGTATTTCTTTTTCTTTTGACATATGCTAGTATTCTTCCGTGGGGGGATTAGCTATATCGCAAGATCATATTTGATGACAAAGAATTAAAATTAAAAGGAAGGTGAATGATTTTGTTAATTTTAAACTGTCACCTCTATACTGGAGCTTGATTTCTTTACATGGTCATTTAGAAAAGTTATTTCTGTTGCAAATTGCTAATAAAAAGAAATACCCATTTCGTAGTATTGATCATCTTACTCGTTACTTGTGTGCATCATTTAGCATTAATCATGTAGTTTCCTATATTGATAACTTGGAGTATTTCAAAATTTCAACTGTTAACAACATTGAACCCAAGTTTTTTAAAATTAAGATCTCATTGTAGAATTAACATATCATTCAGCCCAAAATAATTTGGATAATTTACAAAATAATTATCAAAAGTTTATAAGATGCAGATATTTACGAGTAAAAGAAGGTATTGCTACTTTAGCTTTTCGGGTTGAATGATTTTTATTCAATTACAAGTTCATGGTGTGAATTCAACTGTTCAAACTTATGGGAACATCAAGAACTGAAAATTATGCATTTGTCGTCTATATAATTGCGCATTTACAGATAAAATATATTATAACAGGTACATTAATCAGCTTTAATATTTTCGTAATGGACTGTTGTCAAAGAAAAGCTCTATATAGTTCTCTCTAGAGTCATTCTTCAACTTTTCAGAAGCAATCAATTAAAAACTTAAAAACCGTTTATCCAAACTCTTATACATCTGTAAAAGAGTATTCTTTTATTTTAGGCTGATAGTGTACATTAACAAAAATAAGAGGTCAAGGTTCCTTTTTTTATAATTCGGAATAATGAATAAAATTTCTAATTTTGTTTTTATTTTAATATTATTTTTTAATTAAATGTCTAAAAACTATTTCTATGAATATTTTGTTGACATAATAACAGAAATTTATATTTAGAAGAATTGCGTGACTTTTTCGTTCTCGTCAACATAGTTTCTAAATCTCTTAGATTGATGGTTATGCATTTAAAATTCGATGATTTGTTTGACACCTAAATTTTCTGTATAACGTTTTATCTTTGGATATGAATAATATACGCTAAGCGCAAGTGACAACATTTCAAGAAAAAAGATTACGTATAAAAGAATAAAATAGTACCCTATTTAAATATTAATTTAAATATTTTTATTGAATATATTAGTAAAATATTGACAAAGATAATCTTTAAAATTGAATTATTTTATTTTTAAAAATTTAGATGCTTACTTAAAAATTTTAAAAAATTATATACTAAAATAAAAAATAAAAATTCTGTAATCTTTTTATTTTATTATCTTCGAGTTTCAGTTTCAGCATATTTACACGATCTTCCTACTCAAATGAGTTGTTTAATTTCAGGATGTTTTTGGTGGTGGGATTGGCACTTCATCTGTTACTATTGAATGGGCAATGTCAGAAATGCTCAAGAATCCGGCAACCATGGAAAGGGCACAAGCTGAGGTCAGACAAGTATTTGATAGAAAAGAAAAAATTGATGAGACAAGTATTCAGCTATTGAAGTACTTAAAATCAGTAGTCAAAGAAACTTTAAGATTGCACCCACCTTTTCCTTTACTTGTTCCAAGAGAAGGTTGTAAAAGAGTGGAGATAAACGGCTATGAGATACCACCCAAAACTAGAATCTTTGTGAATGCCTGGGCAATTGGAAGGGATAGCAGTTACTGGACTGAAGCTGATAGGTTTTATCCAGAAAGATTTTTGAATAATCCCATTGATTACAGAGGGACACACTTCGATTACATTCCCTTTGGAGCTGGAAGGAGGATGTGTCCTGGAGTAAACAAAGCTGTGACCATTATTGAGCTTGCACTCGCAAATTTGCTTTATCATTTTGATTGGAAGCTACCGAATGGATTAGATGGAGAAAATCTAGACATGACGGAAACTCAGGGTGTTGCAGCTCATAGAAAGAGTAACCTATACTTAATGCCCAGTTTGTATCATCGTCAACCTGAACAACATGTTTAGATGGTCTTTGATATCAAATATTAATTATATGCAGCAGTTACTCGAGCATGTGTAATAAGATCGTGAATAAGACTCGAGAATCTACGTTGGGGGAATTTGTGAGATACGGGATCTCATTCATCATTAGAGTGCAATATTATATATAAATAAAAATATTAAAAGTATGCATTTTTTAGTTTGATGAAGTTGTAATACAATCTCAATTACTATTTTGTATGTACACAAGCACAAAATGAATTTACTGCGATTACAAGTATCTTGCCAAGCATTTTACAAAGTCCGGTTTAGTTTATTTTTATATTGCTCAACTTATGCAAACTTGATAGGTTCCCATTCTTGTGCCTATATTACTGCCAAGGCTGCCATGGCTCGTGTCTGCATTGAGCAGAAGAAGTCGAAGAAGAAGTTTAGCATACAAATGAATAGCTAAGTGGCATTCAAGAAATTACGTCTTTACACTCAAATCTGGTATTAGACCAGAAACTTAATGAACTGTAGAATCGTTGCCTGAGCTATTACTATTGAAAAGAGACATGAATACTTAGTGGATAACACGATGCATGGTAAAAATGGTAAAGGTTGCATGTTATTCTCGTCAAATTCCTAAAGTATGTGATTCTTTGAAAGAACGTGGGGATTTATATAGAAACAGCCAATAACTCGGATCAAAGTAAATTAAGTATTGAGATCACGAAACTTTTACAATTATGAATTATCAAAACTTCCTGTTTGAAAGTGCTCTGAAAAACGAACTTTCGGCTCAACGTTTCACAGGGTATCAACAGTCAACTCAAGCCCAAATTTTGGAAACTCAGTAATATCCCATTAGATGGGCCGACTAAACTTAAGAGTTCGACCAAATGCGAGTATCATTGTTAGCTCAGCCGCGTAACGTCAGGTACTCTATGGCCTTTCTTAGGATGGAAGTCGCTCGTATCCTGAAGAAACCATAATCTGGAGGCCAGCTCACGCTTGCTTCTTCTACGTATCTTTACCTCCACATAGTCATATATGCTTCCTCTAATATAAATGAAAATTTCGTCACACAATTGAAGATTGATTATCCGTTCTAATTATTTTACCCAAAACCTTAACCTAATTTGGTTATGGGAATGCTACCGCACAGACACCTTTAACGTCTTTTCTTGCAGGTCTTTGGAATCAGCTCCGTAGAAACTGCTCAACATCGCTGGCCTCTCCAATCACATTCCTACAGCATCGATCAAGAGCAATAAAAATATCTCGAGAGATCCAATTGCAAAAACAAACAACCAAACAATTTTTATGACAAGAAAATAAATTGGACACCATATATATATGAAAAATCCTCTAGTATGGAGAAATAAAAGGTTAAACTAACAAATAAATCCACTAATTTTAAATAAAAACTTATATAAGAGTTCAAAGATTTCTAGCTATTGACCCTTGCTAATAATTTTACCAAAAATAATTACATTTTAAATCACCAAATTTGAGTATTGAGTAAAAGTTAATATCCCAAATCTGCAACACTCTCTATTGAATCCTAGAATAGACACTCAAAAGACAACTTATTACTAAAACTACCAATTATAGAATGAGAAAGACTTCTTAGCTTACCCTCACTCTCTTTCTCTTCCTTCTTTGGTGTTGTTTTCTTACATTCTGATGACCCTCATCATTTGACCTTTTATATTAAAAAATTTAAGGTTTCGTAACTAAACATGATCACATATATGGTTGCATAGGTGATCGTGTCCTAACTAATTTTCAAAGAATCGTAGATATACATAGTCTCAATTAGTCATATAGTTTACTTACACAGTGATGTCTACCTAGGACATAGGCGTGGTGTTTCCACATGGTTGTGTATGCTTTTTACTCCTACCATCCCCCTATACACTTTTGCAGTTATTTACACGGTCTTTACACACAGTCGCGTATGATAAGGGCATGGGTGTGTTTTGTTAATGAGCATTTTGTATTAATTTTTGATACGTAATTTGCTAAACTCTTGTCCATTTAATGTTTAAATTACACTAATTAAGAGTTATTTGTTGTAATTTCAGGCACACATTTAAAGAAAAAAAGGAACAAAAGTTAACGTTTTTTAGTGGCTAATGGAGACAAAAGAAGGTGGCTGCAGCAAGAGAGTTGAAAAATTGGAAGTTAGGCATGGATAGAAGAACATGAAGACAGGAGTTGTGTGTAAAAGGTGGAAAATTTTCTCAAACTCATGTAGAAAGCTAGCAGCAAAAGGAGAAAAAAAATACAACAAAATAGCTGGTAGCAACTTCACATTGAAGTGTGGAAAATTACGTTGAAGTTGGCAGCTAACCTCCACAAAAACAACAGCCCTCACACACATGCTATGGACACACTAAAACGACTCTCTCTTTTACGCACACAACACCAAGCACGCCAGCATATCCTTCCAAATAAAAGCAGCCTCCATACTTGACTCACACAAAAACACTAACTACATCCACACGTTGACAGCTGGTTGGTTAGAGGAAGATGACATTGAAGCAGCTGGTTATAAGAAAACATGGAAGGCAGCTGTTGAAAAGAGAGGTTGAAACATTAAAATAAAAACGTTAGCTGGCGTGAAGGATGGGGAGGCGTGGAGGGCTGAAACAAAAGGAGAAACAAGTGGCGTGAATTAAGCATACTCTCTCCATTTTCATGAAAGAATGAAATGGAGCAGCTAGGTGGATTAGAACGTTGATGAAGCAGCTGCGTGGAGCACTCCCAAAAAAAACACTCTACACCAACGTTCACCACAAAGAGAGGAATACATTGCAGCTGGTTTTGGTTGGAAAAATAAAAAAAAATAACGTTGAAGACAACTAGTGGCATAGGAAAGAACCAAAGAAGCTAGTGGACACAAAGACATCTTCCTGCTTATGAAGGAGACGTTGAAGCACAAACTCTGAAGCAACGTTTTCAGATGTTGGTGGAGAGGTGCGTCATTGGTCAGTTGGTGGAGCTAAAAAACGTGAAGAAAGGACTAATGCATACCACTTAAGACTCTCCAATCACTTTGAGGCAGCTGGTGGCGTTAGCTAGGGACAACAAAGCACTTGGTGGCAACAAAAGGAACACACACGTTTCAGCCCCACAAAAAGCATATACTTTCCACTTACATAAAAGAAGGAGGTGGCATGAGCACGTTGATGAAGCAGGAGGTGACAATAAAAAGAAAACACTTTGAGCTGGGTAGAAAAAAAATCATGCAGCTGATGGTGGAGAGGAATAACGTGAGATGGTAAATAAAGAGGAGACGCTAGAATTCAGTGAAGAAAAGCAACGTGGAAGCTGGTGGCGTGAACAACTTTCTACTGGTGAACAACGTTGAAGTAACAATTGGCTAAGGAAGCAGCTAGTGGAAAAGGGGGTGTTTTTAATTCCTTATTTATTTTAATTGTGTGAATTTAATCAATGCAAACATATATTATGACCATGATTTATGTTACATTGATAAATATGTGTGAGTAAGTTTTTCTTTT
>JAOQMP010072957.1:0-20608 GCA_027563575.1 Erythroxylum pedicellare | reverse complement strand
AATGAGAAGAGTCTCATTTATTGGCTTCTTTATGATTGATTAAAGAAGGAAGTGATGCATTTGATGCAAATCTCTTCTTTCCTTTAAGGTTAACCTAAATTGAGAGGGTGTGAGAAGGTATTCTTACATTTTTTGACTCTCTCTCTCCTATCTTGTGTGGTAGAGCCGAAATTTGCATGAGAGGTGTCTCATTTTTGGCTTCTTTTTTTTAACAAAAATCTCCTCCAAAGTTTTCTTCTCCTTTCCAACCAAATGATCTTGTTAACCAAGTTATCTAAGAAGAACAAGTGGTAGATCGGATTGGTCAATGATACAATATCAAGAAGAGGATACAATAACAAGAAGAGGACACATCGCTTAGGAGAGAATATATTGCCTAGGATAGGATAGCACAGCGAGGAGTTAAAGCTGTAGCGAATGAGTCGGTAATATAATCTCCATCTTATTCTTATGATAGTTATTTTCCATATACCATATCATATATGACTTGGCATGTTAATTTGGTTGTCTTGCTTCCACTATGTTTTAATTTCTAAAAAGGTTCTGAAATCTACCATTTAGCCAAATCTTACATGCTTTATTTTTCCAATCCAACATGCGAATCATTAGTCACTATCCATGAATTTCAACATAACAATTACAGATTATATCAAAATTTTAGCAATGAGTTTACAATTAAACGATTCAATGAACGCATTAAAATGATCCTTTCATAATATCCAATGAGTTTATACATAAATAACTGAACAATAACAAAAATATGATTATCCATACACAAAACCCAAATCAATTAACAAAAGATAATATAATCAATTCCTAATGAGAGAAAGAAACAACAAAAACAAAGAAATACACTTAACCTAGGTCGTCGACATCGATGTCACCTCTAAACTGATGTCGAGAAGTCTAATCTTTCATGAGTCTCTCTCTAGAAAATGCTCCAGCCCCCACGTTGTAACCCCTACTAAAGACCCCTTTCACTGTGCCTCCACTCCTCTCTCACAAACTCTCTTCTATTCTCCTCTCACGCTACTGTTCATGTGATGTGAAAAATAAACCTCTTCGACTGTCTTACTATTTAAGCTTTGTTCACACCTCCAAGAATGTCCTCCTGCACCACATTTTGGCTGTACATTTGCGTTTCTTCTCTTGCATCTAACATGTTGCCTTGCGTTTTCTTCCTTGCTATTGTCGTTTTAATTAACGTGCACTGCTCCTAGGATGTTGCGTTTTGGTCTTCTTGCATGAGACGAATGTTGCTTACATCCATCTGGTGTTATTGGCGTGTTTTGCTCTTAGTTGTGCATCCATTTTGGTCTTTCTTAACTTCCCATCTGTGCTGTCATTTTTTTCCTTGCTTGTCCAAATGTTGGCACTTTCTTCATGGGTTGCTACTGTTTTTGCTTCATGCCAGCTACTGTGATGTTTTATTTGGCAGCTTCTTGGTTGTCTTCTTTTGTGTTTTCTTTTTTCCTTGTCTTTTAACTTTCTTCTTCATGATCCATAAAGACAACTGCAAATTAATCTTTGAAAATAACAAAAATATCATCCTTTCAACTCACTTTAACTTTTTTGCTTCCAAATTATGCCTAAAATCACATACAAGTCAAAGTGAGTATCTTAAGCAATTTATTATCCTTAATCGCTAAGTGTTATGAAATAGGAAATTGAAGAAAAGAGAAGAATTGGTAGTATGGAAGCAAGTCACAATCGTGATAGAGAGGATTGACAACAATTCTAACAAATTTTAGCTTTTCCAACACGTGACTATTTTGTAATTTTAACATTTTTGTACTATTTTTGGAACCAAATTAAGTGGGTAAACCCTAGAAAGAACCCTAGAATCCTTAAGAACTTTTTAATAACATAAAACTCTAAAAAAGAGCAGCTTTGATTATAACAATTTGAGATTAATCCAAGGAAGATCAAAAGGAGCATCAATTGTACAACATTTTCCATATCTGCAGATTCAGCTCCAAATCAAGTTTTTATTTCTTCCCTTTTGTTATTTTCATTAAACTTGATGTGTGAGCTAGATTGGAAGAGGTTATGCACATTGATGATGTTTTAATTTCATATTAGGATTTGTTCTTGACTTATTTTGTGACTTGAACACTTTTGATTTTAATATAATGTTTTGGTTGTTGTGATATTTGTGTTTGCTTATACTTTGAAAACAAATAGAGAGAGAGAGTTGATAGTAATCTAATTATGTTGGATAATGAGAGTTAACAACCTAATAAGTATTGCAAATATCAAATTGATGATCATATGAAGAGAGATATTGTGTGAGAACTCAATTATCCAATAGATTGATTAAGAGCTAATTGAAAACGTTAAGTTAGTTATGTTAATTGAGAGATTGCAAATCTGGAATTTTGTTATCAATTAGGGATTATTAATTGGGGTTAAATGATTAGGTCTTGAGAGAGAATAGTCAAACCATTAGGAAATCTAGAACTGACACTAAATTGAATAAAAATTTATTAAGGGAGTAAAATGATGACAGAGCGAATGTTATACTTTCATACTTGATCATCCTTGTTTTATTATAACAGCTCAACTGTTAAGTGGTTTAGTGCTCAATTTTATTTGATTGTTTAATTTCTAAATTTTATTTTCTCTCAAATTGTATTTCACAACCTTATACAAAGTTAGTTTCATTTACTTTTAGCTAATTCCTAGTGGGATCGACACCTCAATTACTACAAGTTTACAATCCTATACTTGCGAAATATTGAGGGTTTTACATTAGGTACAACTTGCTCAATAGCAACATGCTTAGATATAATATTTTCCTTAAATATTATAAGAATAAGAAATATTATCTTATTTATTTTGGTTAATAAAATTAGTTCCTTAAATCTTTAAAGAACAAGAAGAGTTTGCACAGTAGAGTCTAATTATTACATGTTGAATGTATATTAGATTCATTTTTAATGATGAGAAACTTTACAATTTGCATAAAAATTATTCATCATAAACATAACATATGCAATAAGGACCACATGTACAGACTGAACTCATACTCAACTTAATATAATTAGATAAAGATGAACAAAGACAGACTATAAAAAAATTATCTATCATAATGTATTGTCTCCTCTCCTTTACCAACTAACAAAACACAAAGTATATGTTTATATATATACACAAGGACCAATACTATAACAGAGGATATGAATATTAGACTAAACAAGGAAATGTCATTTGAAATCATGATTAGTATATGAACATCAATATATGTCAACAGTGAGAAGTATTGCAAGGATGAAGGTAAGTCGCATCATCAAAAGAAAAGAAGTTGCTAAGGAGGGGGATTATGATAAGGGAGATGATGAATAAACAACATCATTTGATTATGATTCAAATCATATAGTAGGGATTTCAAAATTGAGTAGATCGATTTTTAGATAAGGAATTTTAAAAAAAGGATTCTTTCTATTTTTAAATCATTTAGAAAAAGGTTAATCAATTGAGAACTTGATAGTAGCTAAGGGTTTATTAGTTAAAATTAAGTTAGATATGGTTGAGTTACATTGGTTGAATTAGGATTATTTGTTTCAGTTACGTTTTATCATATATAATCAAAATTAACAAAAAAGTAGTTTTAAATTAATTTAAGTTTTTTAACATGTATAGGTCTCACTATATCATGTATATGTTTAATATAAATAATAAATTATCACGTAATAGATGGAGACCTAAATCATCAAAAATTTTATCTATCTAGTGTTTAAATATAACTTTTGCTCATGTCAATGTTCATTTAGAATATTCTAAAATGATAGGGTTTGACTTATATTTTAGTAAAAATATTAAGATTAAAAAATGTACTTTTTTCTTTTATTGCTTTTATGAAAATGATATATAGGCCACCATGACCCTTAGGTATGCGCATATTGGACGATTTAAACTCAACAATAGTGAATTTATTGTCTTGGACCAATTATAGATAGTTTTTAAGCTATCTTTCAATAGTTTATATAGAGTGAAAGATAGGAACTTTGAACTATGTTGAAGATTGTTTTGCAATGAGTTTATAAGGTACCTTTCTAATTTGAATGGCTATTTGAATGGATCTTAATGACCTAATTTATATTTGTGTAGTATAAGTTAATAATTACCAAAAGCATTAAAGATTATTTTGATGAAGTTTATTATATCTTAACTTACCAAAGAGATTGTTATGTTTTATTCTTATAAGGACCAATATATATAACTATATGTAATTAACAAAGGAGCAACATTCCAAACATTAATTTCTCTTAAATTCATGATGCTCCCACCTCTCTCCACCACGTGATAACTTAACCTTTTGTTAATTTATCCAAATTCATCCATTATTTACCATTTATATGTTAGTTAAGTAAGAGAGACCTTTTTCTGCCCATCTTTATTCTGGTTACTTTATTGTTTGGGAAAGGAACCAAACAACCCATTTAAACCACCTTTTTCATTGACCTTCCTCTTTAACTCCTTCCATCCACGTGGGCTAATTCTAATTTCCGTTGATAGGTGTACAACTTAGTATGTTTTCTAGGTGTTAAAGTAGGTTTTACTATTTTCTTAGTTAATAATCATGTGTTTAGGACTTGGATATATGTTTTTGTTAGTGTTTTGTGTATTTTGTTTGATTAATTTTTGTTTAAGGAAAGAGTTTGATCTTAATTATACATTTCAAGGATTGTTTGGTACTTGTTTTACTTCAAGTGTGTTTTTAGGTAATAATTGCCTTCAACCAAAAGGAGAAGAATTTGAGTGAAATTATGACATAAAATGGAAGAACTAAAGCAACTTTAGAGATACACGACCTTGTATAGGGACCGTGTAAGTGACTATGAACATGTGGAGCTTCAAAGATGTTGTTTATGCATATGTGAATATACACATCAATGTATGTTGACATACACAACTGTGTATATGCCCACGTAAGCTTCTATGACCATGTAAAGTCACAATTTAGAGGGTATTTTGAGATATACGGTTACTCATGTACATTACAAAAAACTTAGTTTTTATTATAAAAGGATATTATGAAGCCTATATTAAAGGAAACAAACTTTAGAGTCATCATAAACACCAAAAGAAGAAAGGAAAACATTTAAAAAAAAGTTGCACATCATAAATAAGAACAAAAGTGGAAACATCAAGTTCAACTCTAGCTTTCTAGATTTTCCAAATGAAAGATTCAAGCTAATTTCATTTTCTTCTCTTTTTCTATTTCATTGCCTTATTTATCAAATCTAAATAGTTGTGTTTTGAACATGTTTATAAGTTGCTAAATCTATGTTAGATGTTATTCTTAAATTATTTTGTATAACTTTTACCATGTTTAATTCAATATATTAATATTTTGTGATATTTTTTGTGCTCATACTTAATTTGAATTGAGAGATTGAATCAAGATATTTGTGCTAAGTTGCATAACGAGAGTTGGTACCTTACTAGAAATTAAGAGATTACAACTTAACGTTTATTTATTTCAATTAGGATTACTTGGTTAGTACATAGTTTTGAGAAATTGAGAGATTGCAACTCAACGTTTATTTATTTCAATTAAGATTATTTGATTAGATCTCAAGATAGGGTAATTAAAACCTTTAGATATCTAGGATCAAGCATAGTTGAATTCACAAGCTAAAGGGAAGACAAAACAAGGATAAAATAATCTTAAGTTTTCACTATTTAGTAACTTCAATTTTAATGTTATCTTTTACTTATTCAGTCATTAAATTTTGTTAGTTTATTTTAATTTTCAATTAATTCAATCTTTTTTACCTTAGACAAAGTGTAATTTAAATTTTTAAGTGACTATATCAATCCTCATGGGAACAATATCAGTTGTATTATAATATACGACTTGTATACTTGCAGTATAACATAAAACTAGCAAACATGTGTTTTGTGCCATTGTCGGGGATTGTGATTTTAGCATCTTATCCAATTTGAATTCTTTTGATTTAAAGATTTTGATACTTTTTCATGTGTAATTGCAGGTGCATGAAACAATATCCATAAGGAGTTCGAGTGACATAAGGATACACAAGCTTTTGACATCATTGAGAAAGAAAAAAAAGGGAAGTTCAAAAAGCAAGCCGATAAGAAGTGATAGAAAGAATAATGACGAAGGAACAAAATCAAGGATAATAGTAAAGAACCATTATAGAATTCATAAGGTCAGGGTTCAATGCAAATCAACAAGGGATAATGAGACCACCAGTGCAAACCAATATATTCAAAATCAAAGCAACACTATTGAATATGTTACAAACCAACATTTAATTTTATGGACTAGCCAATGAGGATCTTAATGCTCATCTGGCCAACTTTCTTAAGATTTGTGACAAGTTCCGATTACTTGGTTGTCAAAAAATGCAGCCAAGATTAGGCTTTTTCCTTTTACACTTAAAAATTGAGTTAAGGCACGCTTCAACTCTTTAAACTAAGAGAATGTCTCAAAATGGGAGCAACTGATGCAAACCTTTTTAGCTAAATACTTCCCCTTAACAAAGAATACTATTCTCATAAAGGAAATTACAAATTTCCAGCAAAATAAAGGGGAGTATTTATATGAAACATGGGAGTGATTTAAATAATTACAAAGGAGTTGTCCACATCATAACTTGTCAAAAGAGTTCTTTTTTCAAACATTCCACATTAGAGTGAGTCCACCCACTTGAGGCACTATAGATGCAGTAATTGTGGCTCTTTAATGAGGAAAGTGGTTGAGACAACATTTGATATGTTAAAAGAGATGGCAAATAACAGTTGTCTAAAGACATCAGGAAAAAGTAAATAGAAGCCAACCTTTAGAGATCAAAAGAAGGGAGTGCTTGTCTAGATTTAGTGACAAAATTGCAGGCCGGAGTATTAAACCTATGCAAACAATTGAACAACCTAAAAGCCATATCTTTCAGCCCACTCAAGGCAATTCATCATGGATGTTAACTATATAGACAAGAAATTCATGTCTTAGCTAATTTCATCCAATTAGGAAATAATAATATGGAGCAGCTTAATTTTATGAAAGCACAATATAATCGAGGAGGTAATAATCTCTACTATAATATTTACAATTCTAGGTAGAAAAATCATCTGAATTTTTCTCAGTCTAACAATGCAGGAAACTAATGAGAGCATATGGCCTTTTAGAATTTTAACAAGGAAGGCTCAGTTCATTGAAACTGAAGGTGGAAAAATTGATGGATGCTGTGAATTCAAAATTTGCAAGCCAAGATGAGAATCAAAAGAGGATGGAAGCCAAATTTGACCAAATTATGCAAAACCATGCTTCTTCCATCAATAATTTAGAGTTTCAAGTAGGCCAATTAGATCATGCATTGTCTACATGAAGTATGGAGAGTCTCCCAAGTAGCACAAAATTGAATCCAAAGGAGAAACTGAAAGCCATCACACTTACGAGTAGGAAAGAGTTAGAAGAACTACCCAAAAGGAAGTTGAATCCCACCAAAGAGAAAACCAAGAAAGAAAGGATAGGAAAGAATATAAGAAAAAGGAAACTCCTTAAGTTTCTCCTCCTTTATATGAACCAAATATTCCATTCCCACAAAGGCTATAGAAGAATCAAATGGATATGCAATTTGCAAAGTTTGTAGATAAGTTAAAAGAAATTACAAGTTATCTTACCATTTATGGAAGCTTTAGAGAGCGTATCAAGTATGCAAAGTTTCTCAAAAGCATCTTATTGAACAAGTAGACTTGGAAGGACAACCAAATGGTCTTTATGATGGAAATTTGTAGCTCTACAATTACCAACCACATGTCCTCAAAGTTGAAAGATCCAGATAGTTTTACTATGCCCTGTTTAGTTGATAATTTAGAATTCTCTAAATATTTATGTAACTTAGGTGCAAGTATTAATCTTATGCCTTTATCAATTTTTAGGTAATTGGGTCTAGGAGATGTGAAGCTAACTTCTATGCTTATTCAGTTGATCAATCAATCTATAAAAAAATTGTTTAATATGGTGGCGGATGAGCCAGTAAAGGTCGAAAATTTCATTATTTCGGCGGAATCTATAGTGTTAAACTTTAAAAAGTATAGGAATTATCCACTTATTCTTAGTAGGTCATTTATAAACATGGAAGAGCTTTAGTTGATGTCAATTAAAGGAAGCTCATTCTTCGAATTGGTGACAAACAAGTAGAATTTAATATGATAAATTATTGAAGTATCTAAAGGAAATGAAACGGCTCTTGTATGAAGACAAATATAGTGGTTAAGTTCATAAAAGAGCAAGAGGAGAGTTATAAAGAAGAAGTACGTGTTGGGAAAGTAGAAGATGAAGGAGAACTAGGAAAGGAGGAGTTAGATGTTAAATCAAATTAAGAGAATCTAGCAAGAATGGATTAAATCAAATCAAGAGATCCTAGCAAGAATGGAACACCAGTGACACCCTTATTCGAAAAGTCACCATTTCTAGAGTTAAAAACTAATGGGAACAATAAAAGAGGGTGGTGGAGATAATTAAAAAGCAAATGAGGGCCATAGATGGAGAATTTCGGACATAAGAAGCATAACTCTTAATGTAATGATGCATATGACCTTAACTTAAAAATAGGAGTTGGATGAAAAATAATGGCACTAAAATGGTCAAGATAATAACCTTAAGATTATCATGTTATACGAAGTTAGGTTTTTTGTAATTTCATGTTTGATAGTACTTTATTATTTTTATGTTTTTATATTTATTTTGTAGATAGTTTATTGATGGGTGTTTAAAGTGTATCCAAGCTCCTTCTCTGATGTTATCACCACTATAATCCATATAAGTATTCTTTCCCTTGTTTTTATTCCTTTTATTTTTTTGTTATATTTTTTATATATGTTATTTTTAGTTATGTCTCGTTCCTGCATTGACGACAATATGTTGTTCAAGTATGGGGATATATATGCACTTGAATATCATTTTTATGTGTGTGAATTTTGCATTTGCATTTTGTTAGTTTTTGACTAGGTTGACATTGAGTGAACATTTCTTTTTTGCATAAAGTGTGCATTGTGTGAATGTTTCGATGACATAAACTTGAAAGGAATTAGCTTATCTGTGAATATGATCATTTAAATTATAAAGAAACATTACCTTATTAAGTTTATGTTTTAAGTGTTTTTAAGGTGAATATGTATGATGAATATAATAATATACCTATTATATCAATTTATGACATTTGTTAGGATACACCTATAATTAAATTCAATTAAATTGGTAGGCATTATTAGTAGCCTTTCATAGGAGTGATTGGTAGAAGAAGTGATGTAGGTAAAATGTATTTTTTTTAAAAAAGACAACAAAGTGTTGTGTAAATGCATGAAATAAATTTCCTATATGCTGGCCCCTAAAAAAAAGGGTTAAGAATAAAGCTAGTATCTAGTTATGAATTGTGATATCGCTGAGTGACCTGGGGCATTCACAACAAAATTTGTCTTTGTATTAAAAAGCTATAATGACACTCCAACCAAGCATGATAAGTATAAAGTTGTCAATAAAATAAGCCGATGGATCTTCTTGTTAAAGGTTAAAATAAATTTCATGAATGAGTACTTAATGATGTTAGACCTCCTTAATTGGTATTTAAGAATGAGTGCATGTTTACAAGCATTTAGTTTTTCAATTAAGATGGGATGATTTTTTAAATCAAAAAATTCTATTAGTAGGTGTTGATATTTTGTTTGATAAGTATATTTAAATTAAACCAATTGAACATGAATGTAATAAGTTAGAATATTGGAACTTTTTTAGTGATTAATGTTTATGGCTAAGTTAAATTTCATTAGATTTGATGCCACTGAACCATGATTGCATCATTGTATGATTATGTGTTTATGTGTTTTTTTTGTTTATGGTTTTAGTTTTTCTTAGGGACAAGCAAAGATTTAAATATGGAGATATTGATAGGTGTAATTCTTAGTATGTTTTCTAGGTGTTAAAGTATATTTTTAGTATTTTTCTTAGTTGATAATCATATGTTTAGGAGTTAGATTTATGTTCTTGTTAGTGTTTTGTATATTTTGTTTAATTAAATGATGTTTAAATCAAAAGTTTGAAATTAATTACATATTTCAAGGATTGTTTGGCACTTATTTTGCTTTAAATATATTTTTAAGTGATAATTGCCATCATAGATTAAAAGGAGAAGAACTCAAGTGAAATTGTGGCATAAAATGGAAGAATTTAATGCAACTTTAGAGAAACACGACCCTATATAAGGATCGTGTAAGTCACTATAAATGTGTAGAGCTTCGAAGACACTATTTATACTCGTGTGAAGATACACGACCTTATATATTAACATACATGACCGTGCATGTGCTTGTATAAGCTTTTATGGCCATGTAAATTCACAATTTTAAGGATATTTTGAGATATATGGTCATCTATATGGTTGTATAAGTGAACATGTATGTTTCAAAAAACCTAGATTTTTCTATTAAATGATATTATGAAGGCTATAGTAAAACAGGCAAATTTCAGAGTCATCGTAGACACTAAAAGAAGAAAAAAAAACACAAAAAAGGTTGTATATCATAATTAAAAGATCAAAAGTGGAAACATTAAGATCAACTCCAACTTTCGAAATTTTTCAGATCGAGGCTTTAAGCTAATTTCATTATCTTCTCTTTTTCTATTTCATTGCCTTGTATGCCATACGTGAATAGTTGTGTTTTGAACATGATTATGGATTCCTAAATCTATATTATGTGTTATTTTTTAATTATTTTGTATAAACGTTATTGAATTCAATATATTACTGCTTTGGAATATTTATTGTGCTTATACTTGATTTAAATCAAGAGATTGAATAAAGATATTTATGTTAAGTTACGCAACAAGAGTTACTACCTTAGTAAACTAACAAATATTAAGTTAATAAGCAATTGAAGAGAGATCTTAATTGTGAGTTAATTATCCTTAAGATTGCTTTATATCCAATTGAGTAGTTATGAGAAGTTTTGAGAAATTGAGAGGTCGCAACTCAAATTTTATCAATTTCAATTGATATTACTTGATTAGATCTCGAGAGAGGGTAATCAAAACCTTTAGATATCTATGATCAAGAATAGTTGAATTCACAAGGTGGAGTGAAGACAAAACAAGGATAAAATAATCCCTATGTTTCCACCATTTTGTAACTTCAATTTTATTATTATCTTTTGCTTTTACGGCCATCAATTTTTGTTAGTTTACTTTAATTTTCAATTAATTCAATCTTTTTTTTTTACCTTAGACAAAATGTAATTCAAATTTTTAGGTGACTATATTCAACTCTCATGGGAATGATATTAGTTGTACTATAATATACGACTCGTATATATGTGGTATAGCTTAAAACTAGCAAACACTTGACTATATGAGCTTAAGTCTAGTTACCACCTTTCTTCCTCTCTGACTAATTCCCTCTCTTTATTTCCTACATTATCATATTTACAATTTCCCAAAGCTCAACATTGTCCCTCTTTTGGTGCTTTTGCTATTGGTGCTCCTCTAAGCATTCCAAACAATAATAAACCTTCAAAACCCCCTTCGAAGAGAAATGGAGTCAAATTTTCGATGATCTTGGTCCTATATCATATTAACTCAGGTTTATCAATCCCACCTTTAGCTCTCCTTCTTTAGGTCCTTATGTGGTTCTCTACTCTCATCGAGGTTCTTCAATAAAAGGTGGCTAAATGGTTACGCACATTGGTGGGATTCTTTATGGATAAGAGTGTTGCTTTTCCTGTGGTCCATCTTAAGCCTTAAGAATTTGGTTTATGTATAGCCTTAAGAGTGTGTTACTAAATGACGAAGACCCTTATCTATTTAAATTTTCAAACAAACAAATAATACAAAAGGTACTAGAAGTAGGGCCTTATCATATACATTAAAAGCCTCCACTTTTGGTAAAATGGTGGCTAGGTTAAAGCTTGTATGGATCAAAGTTCATAGCTTAAAATTTTTTTGAATATTAGACCATGGCTAGCTTAAATCATATCGCCAGTGTTATTAGTCGTCCTCTGTGCTTAGATGAACAAATTACAACCATAAGAAAAGTAAGATTTGAAAGGATCTACATGGAGAATGATGTGAACACTATGTTACCTAATACACTTCCTATAATAAGGTTGGATGACAATGTTAAACTCTTAGAAGATTCCATTGAAATCACTTATCAGCAAAGCCATCTATTGCATGAAACAAAGACTAGAAAGACGCGGTTAGGAGATACCAAATAAGTTATCTTAAGCAACTGTTAAATTTACTATAAAATGCTAGTCCTAATATTAATCCTCAACTCTTAAAGATTCAAACACTATATAGAACGAGGTAAATGTGGTGGCTTTTAGCACTTTTCCCCATTATGAATATGAGATTGTTCAGGATCAAGGAAACGTACTAATAAATATACTAAATAATGTTATAATTGATATAATAAACAATGACACTAGTGAGGAGTATTTGGAATCCAATCTAAACACTTGTTCCGATAATGGGAATTCCTATGGCAAAGCGCTAAAGGAAAGGATACCTGTCACTAAACTCAGTTTGAAGAAGAAACTCAGGATGAAATATAAGAAGAAAAGTACAAGCCCTAACTTCTACCCCATATTAGCTGCTCAGAATATCAAAGGCATAAATTGTCCCTGAAAAAAAGATAATCTTCTTAGTATGAGTAATTTTCACATAGTACGGCTAATAAATATTAAAATTAAGCAGAACAATCTATAATATTGTAAAGGCATTTTTATTGAGGACTGGGATATAAGAAATAATCTCAAATCATCTCTGCCATTATAATTATATGATCATCGTTAGATATGATCCTATCATGGTCAAAGTATGTCAACAGCTAGTCTCAAACTAATGTTTTATATGGAATTTTGTTTTGAAGATGAAAATTTGGATGTTTTTTTTTTTTTTTTGTATGCATCAAACCATGAATTTCAGAGGATCGTATTATGGAATGATCTCAAACCCATCCTCTCAATTGATAAGTCTTGGTTAGTTATTGGGGACTTCAATAATACCCTTCTCTCTCAAGAAGCATTTGAGTGATAAATATAGGAACGATTTTTTTTTACTACCTATCTTTTTCACAACTTTTAGATCTTATATTTGATGGAGCTTCCAATATATAGTCCAATAAATAGATGGATAGATGGTTGACCAGGAAAAAAAATTGGTCATGCATTTGTTATTCCTATATGGTTTTTTAGATTTAAGTCTAGTACTACTCACTTCAATAAACCTTTTTGCTCTAATCATTCACCAGCCAAAAGTAACATTGGGATTAAGGAATTAACACTTCAAATTTCCTTTCATATTAATAGATTTTTTTTTCAAATATGAAGGATTTGAAGAGGCTATACTTAAAGACAAAGACTTGGAGGAGCATATTAATGGGTATGAAGCTTTCAAGCTCATAAGGAAGCTTCATATATTCATAACTGAATTAAAGATCCTGTCTAAGAACAAAATTAAGACTACTAAAGAGGCAATCTTGAAAGCTTAAGAAAATTTTCTTTTCTTTCAAGCTCAAGCTTATTCACTTCCCAAAGACCCCACCATTAAATCTAAGAATACCATAAATGTTTACTATCACGCTTCAAACATTCATCATTCCCTACTGAGGCAAAGAACCCTACTTAATTTAGCTTAGAGAAGGTGACAAAAGTACAAAATTTGTCAACAATTCCATTTTATTTAGAAGAAACGCCAATAAGACTTTTTCTCTAGAAATGGTTGGTGTAACGATTACCAAACACATTAAGCTTAAGGAATTAATCTTTCACCCTTTAAGAAGCTACTTGCCTACCTAATCATTCCACTAGAGTCCTGTAAGAGTTTCAAATCTTTGTTTTAGAGACCATCTCTTCAACTTAAGAGGAATTCCTAAAGAAATCTTTATTTAAATTAGATGTTAAACATATGTTGTTTGGCTTGAGTCTAGATAAAAGACCTAGGCCAAATAGATTAATGCCTTATTTTGTAGGAACCTTATCACTTGATAGGTAACTTATTGACTAGTACTATTTTAGATTTCTTCTCCTTTGGCGTTATACTCAAAGATCTTACCAAAATCTTTGTGACCATTATTCTTAAAAGTAAAAATTATATTTTATTAAATGATTACATGCCTAATTCTTGTTACAATGTTACCTATATAATCATTTATAAACTGTTGGTTAATAGACTTCTTTCTATCTTAGGAACCTTTATCACTATAAACTCAGGTGCTTTTATCCAAGGGTAGAGATATTGTAGCTAACTTGCTCCTTACTCAAGAACTATTAAAGAGATACCAAACCCAAAAAGTTCTTAAGAGTTATGCTTTAAAGATTGATTTCAATAAGGTGTTTGATTTAGTTAATTAGATGTTTATCTTGGATAATCTTAAAGCTTTGGGCTTTCCTAATTTATTCCTCACTTGGATTCAAGTCTCATTAGTTAATACTATTTATAATGGCCATAAATACTACCAAATTGATGGCTCTCAATATTTTCCTTCTTAGAATTAGTTTTCGACAGAAACTTTAGATTTTGTGAAAGTGTTACATATTTAATTTGGACTTTGTAAGCCTAATGCTTCTCATGGTCATAAAACAAACATTACATACTCTAGATTTAACTTACGGACATCCCATATTCACATAAACCAAAAAGAGAGATAAAACTTTGTCCATTTTTTAAGATTGCATTAAAAGAAAATTTAGAACCACTGATGACACAATGCACCAAGTAATACAGCCTTTGGGTTCAACGTCACAGATGATGCATATATGGAAAAATCGAGAAACAATAAGGTGATTTAAGGTCCAATCCTTAAATTGATATGTTTAAATTATAACTAGCTTGCTTAACTCTCCCAATTTATAAAGATGCTATCAAAATTATCTAATCCAATAATTCTTTTAAACTTTCACATCCACAATTCTTAAAATAAGGATATAGTTAATGAATTAGAGTAAAGAGGTTTTCGGTTCACTACCAAGGAAGAAGACGAGAATCATAGCCAGATCAAATGTAATTCAACGAATCTTGGCAAGGGAACAAAATCATTATCTTAAAAACTTGAAATTTTTTTGAAACAGGGATATAATATACTCCTGATTAGGAGGAGTTGTATTTATTTTAAAGGTCTAATGTCCAATGGATTGAGATAGGCGATAAAAATACAAGTTTTAGTTAGAAGAAGTCACAACTCGATAAAAACTCTTCAAAACAATCGACAAATTTGGAAAATGGATATCCTATAAAAAGGGTAATTCAAAAGCACTTAAAGCAGTTAGATAAAGTTGAAATACCTCCGCTGGTGTCTGGGCTTCCTATATAACCATATGCGATACTTCTTTGACCTCTCCAAGTGACAACGGAACAAATTTTCACTGCAATAATGAGCATCAACCCTTAAAAGCACCAATGCTGATGATTTAAATCCTCTATTGCTCCAGAAAATGGGAGCTTGTAAGACACAAATTGATTGATAGAGATGGTTCATAATGTTTTTTTTATTTTATTATGAGTCCTTCCCATGTTAGTTTATGCCCTATAGCTAATCGCTTTTGTTGTAATTTATTTAACATGTAACGATACCTTAGTTACGTATCCCGAATCGAATGTGAAAGGGCAAGAAATAAAGAAATGCAGAAAATACCTTATTTTGTTTTCATAACTTCAAACGACCTTTCCGAAACCAAAACGAGCCCGACTCTACCGTCTTCTTCATAGGAACTCCTCATTAAAACGCGGTCAATATCTTTCTACAGCTTTCTCAAAACGTAAGTTCTCTTAATGGGTCAGAAAATCCTTATGCTTAAGATGGATATGGACAACTACAGGAGACCTTAACCTTCATATATAGCTTCCATATTGAGCTTCTCCATTACAGGCCCGATATGGGTCCATCCATACTGATTGGGTTCTATTTTTCACGCGAACTTTGACCCATTGATTTAGATCATTTATTGGACCACTTTATTATTTTTATCTAGATCAAATTACGTAACTTAACTGATAGGTTATTTAAAAATTAAAAAATACAATTAAATATTGTCCAACTTTATGGGAATTACAAAAAAGTATAACAATCTCCCCCTTAAACAATACTTAATTGCAGTGTTGACTCTAGTTTAAAACTTGATTAAGTCACACTACTGTATCAGTCAACTAAGTTTAAAAAACAAAATATTTGATCCAAAGATAACGAAAGTCCATCATTTCGTCCTGCAAGGCTTTCGATACTGAAAAGTAGCAAATGCACGTGTCATTTGTGACACATATCTAATACAATCACATATATCTAATACCTCACTAATATGAATGGGAAAATGGACTGTAGCAAACTAGAATGATACCTTTATGCTCTAAATTATATCATCTTTGTTTGTAGGTCTCGATTTCTCCAACTTTATGCTAAATTGTATTAGAGAAATCTTATTTTCTCTTACCAATTGTTAAACAACATTAGAGAAAACTTGTTTCCTCTCACCAAAAACTAAACTGCATTAGAGAAAACCTTCATGTTCTCCAATTGAATGCTAAACTGTATTAGAGAACCTTTATGGGATTAAAAAACTTATATCCCCCTATGTCATGTCAAACTTTATGGATATCCGTATACAGCTGTATGCATCTAAATGTCATAGGCTCAAGGTTAATTTGTATATATGCCCAATGACCTTCAAATGATTAAGATCGACACAAATCTTAAGACTTCTATATGTATTATCACAATATATGATAACAAGTATTACCGAGGATAAACAATGATCATCTTTATTGATGAACCATCATACTGTCATAATACATCAAATGTATAAATGTACATAGAGCAACATAACGATCTCCTAACTAACAGTGTCTAAGGACATCAAAACACCCATAGTGTATGCTTGTGTCACAAACATAAGTGCGCAAAGTCCTTTATTAAAAGATCGACTATCATTTCCTCAGTCCTTAAATGTCCCAAACCTTAATGTTGCCTTTTTGTGTCAATATCTTTATAGACAAACAATTGACCAATAAATGCCAAGACCGTGTGATATTCTTTGTTGTTATTAAACAACACAGTAAGAAGATTACCACAGTACAACCAAATGGGTCCAGCCACTGAATTAACCACAAACAACTCAGAAATCAAGTTTCTAAGCTAAATTGTCTGTGAAGCAAACTCATAGCATGCACTTTACATGCATGATCAAGGAAGTCACCTGTGTCTACTTGACACTCTTCCACGACAAAATTAAGTGGACTTCCTATCATCCAGACACATGGCTAAAATCTGAATCTAAATTTCCTATGAGGTTTAGCTTATTGACTGTGTTATATGTCAACATATCATCATTAGTTCCTTTAAGTATCTCAACACTCGCTAGACTGCATTCCAATGGTCTACACTTGCATTAACGAGATATTAACTAAACAGTCAAATAGTAAATGTAATGTCTCGCCTAGTACATAGCCAAGCATACATCAGGCTATCAACCGTACTAGTATACAGAATATTCCTTATAACCTCTCTCTTTACTTTAGTCTTTGGATACTGTGCCAAAGATTATGTCTTGCTATGAGAGATAGGTGCTACGACAAGTTTACAGTTAACCATATTAAACCTTTGTAACATATACTCAATGTATGCTCTCTCTGAGAGGCCTAATGAGTGTTAAGATCTATCCCGATGAATCTAAATACTTAAGATGAAAGATGTTATGCTAAGATCCTTCATGTCAAAGTTCTTAACTAAAAGTTACTTAACCTTATACAACATGGTCAAGTAATTTGATGTGAGCAATATATCAACCACTTGGAGAAATATGAAGATAATTTTGCTCCCCCACCTTATAGTACAAGCATCTTTAAACTTTATTTTCCATGAAGCCGAAAAAGGTCATAACCTCATCAGCTGAAAGGTATCACTTTCAGAGGGTTTGATGTAAACCATATATTGATCTGCATAACGCGTAAACAATGTCAATTCCATTTGGATCCTGAAATTCTTTAGGTTGTACCATATAGACTTCTTCATAAAGATCTTTACTCAGGAAAGCAGTTTTGATAGCCATCTGATGTAACTCTATATCATCATAAGCTACAATTGCCTTAATCACTCAAAATGTATTCTACGAGCATACGAGAGAAAAGGTAACATAAAGTTAACCTCTATCCCTAAGTGAACCATTAGGCAACTGATGAACTTTAGGTCTAAATCCTTTTGGTCTAATCTTTATTTACAACTGATGAGTTTGTAGTGTCTGTGTAAATCAACTAGCTCCCAAACCTTACTATGCTTCATGAATTATATCTCATCATTCATTACATGCCACCACAAATCTACATTAGGTCTAGAAACAACTTCTATAAAACCAACTAGATTCAAAACATGTCTAATATCGTAGTCCTATACACCTGATAGGCTATATAATCAGATGGGATAGCAGGTCGTCTCACTCTGGTGGATTTACCTAACTGCATTAGATCTAATACCCCCAGGAACCACTGTGTGTACATATATGGATCCTTGTTCCTATACAGGCACGGGATAGAGACTTAGATCCACTGAATCTAACTGTATAAGTAGCGGGTACATGGTAACTATAGTATCTGCCTTGCTATCATCTGAAGGGTCAAAGAGCCCACCATCATCATAGACATTGTATTCCAGAAATTTATCTATTTCTGATTCCATTATTCTGGTCCCAACTTCTGTACAGTAAAAGTTGTAGCCTTAAAATGGTCGAGATATCTTACTAAATAGCAATGAGCAGAACGAGCATGCAATCTTTCTTTATAAGGATTATACTACCTCAGTAGGGTAGCCCCATACATAAATGTGTGCAAGGCTAGGTTTCTAAACTTCTTGATAATCAGGTAGAATAGCCTTATTCTGCATCTATTTCTTCAAGTCCTTTAGGGTGCAAGTATGTCTTTCAGCAATACACTATTTTGCTCAGAACTACTCAGCATAGTGAATTAAGTCACTATTCTAATTGATTCCAAATATCTAGCAAACAGATCTTTTAAAGTCCTGAAACACCATGTTTGCCATGATATTCTTCTCCATGGTCAAATTTGACTATCTTGATGAATTTTCTCAATTAGTTCTCAACCTTCAGTCTTTAAGAAAGAACATATAACTGTAATGGGAATAATCATCAACAAATGTCATAATACATTTATAATTGCACATTGCAACTATATAAGGTCTACCGATATCTTTATGTAGCAAACTTAATAATTCAAAAGCATAAGTTGACCTAAATATCCTTATTAGTTAACTTACTCCTGCAATAGTCAGTATATGTTTCCAGATCATCATAATCTAGAATTGAGAAATGCTTTCCTTGATCAATCTCTCAACCCTAGCTCTAGAAATATGGCTTAAACTTTTATGTCACACCATGTATGACTTCTCATTCATCAGGTTTCTTCATTTTATAATTTGTTTAACAAGATACGAAGAAGCATATATCTAATTCGGGGTAAGACACACTCTATACAAACCATATTATAAGAAAGTTGTACCATTATGTTTTGCATTAACCAACAACTGTACAATAGAAGTATTAAATACAAAACATTAACCCTCTTTGTCTAAAATTGATCAAAAAATCACATATAAAATGTGTCATATAAAACCCAAATGAACCTTACAATAAGGTTCGATAAATACATTCCCCATAGATATTACTTCTACTTCTTCATTGCTATGAACCATCAATTTCTCCTTCCCTTTATTTGGCTTTATCCTGGATATGAACCCCTACATCGTGGAAGTACCTTGATCAGATGCTCCACTACATAGCCACCAAATACTTAATTTGACTATCACAAATTAGATTCATAAATTAACAAGCCAAGGAGTTACTTGATGGTCATAATCTTTCCTTCTAGGCTTTATACTATTGGCTTCTTTACGTCATGCAGACATTTACCAACACTGGTTTGACCAACTTCAGCATGTTGAGAAGATTTGAACTTTCTACCTTTGAACTTAGCAGGCTTCATCTTTTCCTTCCCTTTAGTTTCTTCGAGGGCTGTAGGAATAGCAAACTTGAGTTTCTCCTCCTCAGCAACGCAATAGGCTATCAAAGTGTTGAAGTCCTATTTCTCATCCAACAAGTAATATATTATCACCAGATTACTAAATTCTGGGGGGAGTGTATTCAGAGTCTGGTGAACAATGAAGACATCAGGAAGAGGAATATTCAACGTCTTTAATCTACTACGAAGATGAATCATTCATTCTTAATATGTACTTCATTACTCCCCCTTCTCCTATATACCTCATGGAGAATAATTCTTTCATCAAGGCACTTATCTCAACATTAGGTGAGACTGTGCACCTTTGAGAGATATTACCAAGAAACTCCTTTACTATGTCTGTATCTGTAAGTCCACTAAGTAGATGGTCAGGTATGGATCTCTTTCATAAGACATAATTTGTTAGACCGTTCCTAGGCTTCATAGACTGCTTTATAAACTCTCAAGCTCATGGATATAGCTAGAGACGACCATATCAACCTCAGTTATCTCCATAGCATTCAATACATCCTCTGTCCTCTTCTTTATATTGAAATTGGATAGGGTTTTAATAGTGACAGTGATTTT
>JAOQMP010072940.1:0-20620 GCA_027563575.1 Erythroxylum pedicellare | reverse complement strand
CTCATTTTTGGTTCATCTTCTTCTAAGAAAATCTCCTCCAAACATTTCTTCTCCTTTCCCACCAAAGGATTTTGTTATCCTAGTTGTCCTTGAAGAACAAGAGGTAAATAAAATTGGTTAAGGATACAACAACAAGGAGAAGATAGATTGCTAAAGGAAAAGATACAAAAGCAAAGGATTTGGATATAAGAAGAAGGAGATGATAACGCAACGAAGATTTAGAGATGTAGCAAAGGAGTCGGTAATACTCTTCATCTTGTTTATGGTTTTATTATCATTATACCATATCATTTATGGATTGGCATGATGATTTGGATTTGTTGCTTCCGCTAGAAAAATGATTTCTTAAAAGTTTTGAACTCTACCATTTCTCCAAATATAGCTTGCTTTCTTTTTCCGATCCAACAATAGAATATAGAGGTAGGTTGAGGGAAAGTTTGGAACCATTCCAAATTTTCCATGAATTTATCTAACTTCTTTCATATATGCCATTATTTCTTTTGTTTGTTACTCCATGTAAAGAGATCACCTCTATGTGGAAGATCTACCACCTGTCTATCACGTACACATAATAGCAAGTCATTATAGTAGTTTCTCAAACTATAATTACCTTTTACTTCTTTGGGATGCAAAATAGAGTTAATGCATGATTAGTCATGGACTGTTGATGGTTAAATATAGCTCTCTCAACTTATTCCAAAGCTGAATTCTTTTAAATATAAGATTGAAGCCATAGATCAAAGTGATGGATGCGAAAATATTCTCCTACACTAGCTTAATTCCAAGTGAATGATTTGATCAGTAATGGTTGAATTGAATACCATAACCTTGTCTGCATCATGCAACACTATTATCCTCCCATTATATTGTTTTGAATAATTAGACAACATTCTAAATTGCCTAAGGAGGGAATTGAGTAGTTCACAGCTTTCCCACTGAAGTTTATACTTTAAAATACCAAAAATATAAGGTTTATTTTCAAATAAAAAGTTTCCAATGGCTAATTACTTTATAGGATAATTGATTCCACTAACATTATAAGAAATTATAGTCACCCATATTGGAAGAATAACCTTTCTTCTTGTTGTTGGATCTTCTTTTGCGTAGAGTTTTGAATTCCCCATTATATAAATCTCTTATTGGATTTTTTTTAACAATTAAAGAATTCATTGAGAGCCTTGAAAGGCATTAAAAGAAAAATTACAAGGTTGTGCTAAACAATTTATAAATATGACAAAATCAGTCTATTATTGAAGGGAAAACTAAAATCAACAAAATGTTAAAGATTCCATCTTCTTTTAGTAGATAGACTTAAAATTTTAATTAATTGGTGAGCTCCCAAGTTTTGTTCAAACCATTGTATTCTAGTTCTTACTGGATTTGCATTACAATCTCCTATGATATCCTCTATCGCAAACATTTTGTACTAGTTAAAATAAAGGCCTCATTCCCTTCTTTCTATGAGATATATTATATTGAGCCTCTTTATGGTGGGATTGTGGGCTCTAGTTAGCGATGGAAATGGTAAGGGAGGTTAGATGGTACGTGGTTAAGAGGATCTCTTAAATTCTAGTGTTGTTCATTTTTGCAACTTTTACTCCTTAAGTCATATAATGAGGCAAGGTTAGGTGCACTTATAAGAACTATAGTTTAAAGTGCTTGAATGTCTACTTGTATTGTCTCTTTCAACCACTAAAGAAAAACCCACTTGATTTTTTATCTAAAAGGATGTATATAACTCATGTTAGTATTCTCACATGCTACCAATTTTTTTTAATTTAGATAGTGACATTGGTAGAAATAAAGGGAACAACTTAACTTGTTAAAATATACAAATAACACTTTTGATGGTGAAGATAACTAATAAAGACATTTTTCGAACAAGAACCCAAATTTTGCAACTTTAGAATTAATATACGAATAAAACAAGCACATCTAATCATAGGTAGGGGAAGTGAGTAAAGGCTATAAAAAGGAAATAAGATAGAAAATGGTGTTTGAGAATGAGTAACTGATGATGAAATAGGATAAATGAAATTAAAAAAAAAGAGAAATGTATCACTTTAAAGTACAAAGGGATAATCAAATGAAAGAGTAAATATATGATGTTTCAATTATATAATGATTCTATTTTAGTACATGACATTTTATTTAGATAATGATTCTTCCTTTTGGATACACGATTTTTCTTTGAAGTTAGAGAATATAAAGACTGACGAAAAACTCCATTAGAGATTATAAAGGAATAAAAAATATAGAAAGATAATGAGAAATGATTTTGGAGACAAAACGATTAGGACTCTAAAATTTGGAGTAAATAAGGAACTGAGCATTAGCTTGTTCAATGATTCAGTTAAAAGAAGTGAAGGACAAATATATTTACATATCTAACATGACTCACATAAATTTGGAATCAAACTAGGAAGCATTGGTAGGTGCTTATTTAATTATGAAATTATTCCATAACACTTAGCAATTATTGACATGAAATTGCTTAAGATACTCACTTTAACTAATATGTGATTTTAGGCACAATTTGGAAGCAAAGAAGCTAAAGTGAGTCGAAGGCACAATAATTGGGCTATTTTTTCGAAGATTAATTTTCACTTGTCATCATGGAGCAAGAAGAAGAAAATAAAGACAACAAACAACACAAGAAAGAAGAAAAGTTGCATAGGGGTACCAAAAACATGCAAACAACGTAGGACTTTCATGCAACATGCTAGGCCAAAATGACATGTAGCAAGTTAGAAGTGTGAAGAAAACAATAACAGGTGGATAAAAGAGGAGCAAAATGCATCTCATAAGGAGGTGCAGCACAAGAAGCCAAGCAAGAATAACACATACGAAAATGTAGTCCAGGCGATTTGAAAAATATACCTATAACGTCCAGGAGTAGCAGAAAATGACGATGCAACATGTAAGGAACATCAATGGGCTAAGAGAAAATGACAGCACAAAGATAGGTGTGACTAGATGTGACAGTGAATTGGGACAACATGTTAAATGGTCAAATCAAATGCACAGAAAACGAAGATAGTAGAGAAAAATAGAATAGTAGTGATCGTGAATTTTCGATATGTATAAGTTTTAATATTTATCGTTGATAATCCGTAAGTGTACGGGTCATTCGCGTAGTACCTAAGTTGTCAATCCCACGAGGAGGAATAATTTAATCCTAAAGTCTAAGACCAAACAATTCATAATAATTCAAATGTAACAAAACTAAAATAGGAATGCAATTCAATTAAGCAAATCAATTTAAGAATCAATCACAAAATATTAACAAATTAGCAAATTGCAACGCACACTCACGAATCAACCTAAGGAACTACCAATTGAGAGAAAGAGGAATTTTACCAATCCTTAATAATAGCCTAATTGATTATGAATTTACTAGATTAATGGCTCTAGATAGTCCCATAGTTGATTACTCTCTCTCGAGTTATAACCATTAATCCTAATTTATAAACCCTAATCAGATTATGGGAATTGCAATCTCTCAATTAATAATCTATCCAAAACCTTAACTAGATCTGAAGTTGTCTAACAAACTATCGAAAACTATTGTAAGATCTCTCTTCAAACAATTTACCAATTTGATTTAATTCTCATTCTATTAAATTGCCTAACTCTTGTTAACCAAATTTAATTATTTTTCATTCGATTCAACCTCTCAATCCATCACTGAATTATGCAATTGTAGAAATTAAACCACAAAACATCCAGTAAAAACACAAACAATCAAATTTCATTAATTCAAAACTAAATCCCCAAAGGTGAGTATAGACATCCTCAAGATCCACAAAACCCCATCATCAATGACTATTCCAATTCTATATAATAATAAAATTGAAAATATATTAGAAACCAGATCTAAATGGATGATGGAGATAACAACATTAGGAAACATCCTATTTCAAGAAGTATTTTGAGTCCGCTTCTTCTCTACATCCCTCTTCCTTCGTCTTTTTCTTAATCTCTTGCCAATTCTCTCTAGGGTCTTGGGCTTTTATCAATATTGTGGCAATTGGGCCACGATTGTGGGGCATTATTTTGGCCCAAATGTCTTTGAAACTTCTTCGTTCTTCGATGTTAACCCTGAAATACTGACAGACACATCAAGGTACCTCAAAGATATAATAATTAAGCTTATAAACTTGTACTAGTCTATAAAAATATTTAAACAAAATTAATTAACAAACTAACACAATTTTAACCTAAACACATGCTAAACGATTAAGTTAAAAATTTAAAACATATAAAACTAAGCCCTAAAACATAATACGATTCACATTTATCAACATCCCCACACTTAAACGTTTGTTTGTCCTCAAGCAAACAAAACAACAAACATATACTAATTCATACAGCACACAATGTAGTAATGAGATAATGACTTCAACTTTGTGAAACAAATTTAATTTAAAACACAATCATTTAAGTCATTTCAAATCATTAACATGCAAAATCCATATCTTAGGGCTCTGAACTAAATATACATATTAATCCAGACTCAAGTGTTAAATTGTTTACCTTTCTTAATTGCACACACTCATTAATAATTCTTTGGTCGTTCATCTCTATAACTAATCCTAAATACATTTTCATAAAAAGTCAAACTATTACAAGTTCAGTAGGTTTTATTTGAAAACTCATTTTTATTTTTATTAACTTTTTATGAACATGGACTTAGTCTTTTTACACTGAGGCAAACATTGGTAATGAATGTCAATCTGGTTACTCAACTAAATCATGTTTTTTATTAAGATGCTTGGTTAGAACGTCCTTCTAGACTTTTCATGAGAAGACACACATTTGTGATGTGTGTTAATTCGGTTACTCAGCTTTATCACATTCTCAATTGACTACTAGCTCTATTTATAGCCCGAAGGCTAGCGGAATAGTTACTTATTTAAAAAACTACTTTTTTTATAATATTGCCTACCTTGTTACTTTAGCCATTCGTTTCCATGAAAAAAATACTATCAAAGCTACTTAAGTTAAAAGGCCTCAAATTATGAATGAATGTGACAATATAGAGGGCTACACTTAAAAGCACTAATTCCTAATTAAGCTGCATATTTAATCAAAGAATCCCATTTTACTAGTTCTTCAAGCTAATAATTCTCTACAACCTAATATACCATGTTCAACATTAAATCAATTCCAATTCATCTAAGCTATTGACACATTCACACGATTCGTAGAATGCAACTTAACAACCATAACATGCAAAATTCACATTCAGATAAAACACATAACCCTCCCAACACTTAAACAACACATTTTCCTCAATGTGAGAAGGTGATACAAACACACATTAAGATAGAAGAAATATAAATTAAGTAAAAAACAATAAAAATATTAAAAATAAATAAAAATAAAAATAAAAATAAAGACTAAATTTAAAAAGAAAGAAAGGGTTTTAAACAAGGTTTATGGTGTTGGAGGTGGTGATGGGGTTGGAGGTGGTAGTCGCCCTGAGCCTCAAAATAACGATGAATATCAAATATGCCTCGGCTCTGTTGTCGTTGGGTACCGGCTGTCTCCTTCATCATTTTGGAGTTCTCCACAATTGTATTCGTACTTACCTTGGAGTTCTCTAGTACCTACTTCCAACCTAGTTTTTCTGCATCTTTTTCCTTTTCGGACTCGTCACTGGTTGAATCCTCTTCTTGTTGTTATTAAGCACTTAAACTTGCTTGACTAGTCCTGCCTTTGACATGTTTCTTGACACTAATATCCTGAAGCTCCATATTATGGGACTTTAGACTTTCAGCCCGCTACAGATGATAATGGTTCATGAACTCAGGACGGTAGACTGTAAATTCGTTTCACTCAACTCCATAGTAGTTAGCTATTCTTGAAACCAAGTACCCTATTCCTAAATTATTGCTCCTCTTCTTTTGAGCAACAATAATTGTATTAAAAATGTGGGTGGTTGTGCAAACTAGGAAGCTATGATCCATGCGCCATAAAATAAATAGTTCCTTCTAGAGCAGTTTTTGGTTTCTATTTTGTCAAAAATAGTTTGGCACATGAATTTGTGCATCAACAAGTGTTCGTGACTCCTAATGATGTTGTTGTGTGCGTTCATAGCATCAAAACGCTCTAATCCTATTACTTCTGTCCAATAGGGACTGACATAGAAGTTGGCATGCTAATCCATTATGGAATAGTAGTGGAAACCAAAAAATTCATACTTGGTGTCATAATTAAGCCCATAAGGTTGTCTCCTCAACATAAACCACAGTTTTCTAGGTTTGTTAGATTCATATTGAAGAGAAGTAAAAAATTCTAAGGTCAGTTTTTCGTAAACTGGGAACTAAAATTGAATGAACTGACCCCATTGAATTTTTTCAACTAAGCTCTCAACCTTGTCTCACAGTTCTAATCTATCTAAAGTTTCAAAGTAAAAATATGTTGGAACCATAATTTGTTTACTATGAATGGCACGGAAATGAATACCCTCCTCTTCCGATAAGATTAGGAAAGGTGCTCCATAATTAGTTGTTCTGTTCCTCTTCCCTCGTCTCGAGACTTGTGTTAACCCCACTGATTGATCATGCTTTACTGTTTGCTTCATGCACCACATAGTGGCTTGTGAGTTAGAGAAGTTTGAGTGATTGGAGAGATAAAGTTTAGAGAGATATAGTGAAAATTAAAGTGACTGAAAAAGTGAAGTTAGAAATGTATTTATGGATCGTAAAATGGTAAAATTTTAAGTGAAATGCACGTCTGTCATTTTCACCCTGCCGCAAACCTCGATCATGGGCTTGTAGGTGATGATCGTGGCCTATAATTTTTTCACCAATTTTAATTTTTCTTCTTCTTTTGTCATTCTCTACTTTCCGAGATCCCTTCTTAACTCCTTGTGGGTCTTTACCTCTCTTTGCTTACTTCATCAATCATAGAATTCACATCAATGTCTTATAGCTCCCGATTTTATTGAAAATGAAATTACCTAAATACAGAATTCAAACTTTCTAAATAAAATTTAATGAAATTAAAATTCCATAGGTTACCTCCCATGCAGTGTTTCTTTTAACATTAGTAGCTCGATGCTTTTTTTTTGGTCATGGTGGCTCAAATGCGTGGTGTAATGGTAGTGTAGTCATTAATCTAACAATTTGCACACGAGCTACCATGCCCTTGGTTCCACCTTTCTAGTGGGTCTCCTTCTTTTACCTTCTTTTACGCGATCACTTTTATCTGAAGGCACTTTAGATCAACAATGTCTTCCTATTGTCCTTGAGGTTCGGGTTCTTTGACATTAGTTACAGGTAAAAGAGGACTGTTTTCTTTCTTTGACACTTTGAAGGTTACTTGTTGCTTACCTACCCTCAGTGTTTGTCCCTCCCATCAACATCAATGATTGAGGGAACAGTGTCCAGGAATGGTCTTCCAAGGACCATATGGGTTTCTACATCTTCTCCAATATCCAATATATATAAGTCTGTGGGAAAAGTAAAATTATCAACTTGTACTTGCACATCCTTAATAATCCCCTTCGGCTAATGGACTATTTTTTCAGTCGTCTTTACTAACATCTTTGCAGGTACTAACTCTCCTAACCTTAACTTTTGACTAAAGTTGTAGGGAATCATATTGATACTTGCTCTCAAATACGCGAATGCTCTGTCTATGTTGACCCCATTTATATTGCAAAGAATGCAAAAATCCCCTGGATCCTCTTTTTTCTGTGCTATGTTGGGGTTTTCTTCTTCTTCATACCCCTTAACCTTCTTTTTCACTGATTCTATTAATGTGAGCTTCGTTTGTAGATGTCTCGTTATGCTCTCATCCTTGTTTAAGTCAACCTCCTCATAATTCCTAGTTACCCTACTTAACAATGATTTCTTTTGTGTTAGAATAGCATATGGTAATTTAGGTCAAGATTCCTTGATTGGCTCAATTTCGAGCTCACTTGGAAGGAGTTCCACATTACTTGCCATTTTCCCTTATCTCTATTCTCCTCTGTATGATCAAGTTCCTTTTCTTGGATCTGAATGATGTCATGATCTTTTCCTTTAGGTTAGACTTGGTATTGCTTGGAAGGGTTCCTACATTCTGAGTAGATATTGCTTCCTCTAGTTGACCTACTTAGACCTCCATATTATATATTGAAGAGGTGTGGTTCTTAGTAACTTGCTCAAATTTTCTCTCAAGCCTCCTATGTGCATCCTCCATGTCTCCAATCTTATCTAACTTAGACTCCATTGAGCTTAGTTTATCTTATTGGAAGCCTGATTGTCTTTGAGGTCTGAATTGTCCTCCCGTATTGTTCGTCCAAGAGAAGTTAGGATGATTGTTCCACGTAGGGTTGTAAGTGTTAGAGTAGGAGTTCTTTCCCCCTCCTCATCCATACTGGGATCCCATGTAATTTACTTGCTTTGGATCACCTTCCTTTATTAAGAAATAGTCCACTGTGTCATGGATTAATTGTCCACAAAGTTACACTTAAGTTGTATGACCTTCATCGGAGTTAAGGACAAAGCCTTTATGTTATTGAGCTGTCAAGTCAAGTTATGAATCCTTGCTTGTATTTTTGTCATTTGATCAGTAGCCATAATTACTTTTTGTTCACAGAATGTAGTAGTTTGTCTACTCTACTCATTCGTCCATAAATAGTTGTTACTTACCATCTCCTCTATTAATTCTTCTGCTTCATCAATTGCCTTCCTCATCAATGATCCTCCTAAAGCTGCATTTATTGTGCCTCTCGTATAGGGGTTAACTTAATTATAGAACATTTACAACAAAAATTCCTTGGGTAAGTTGTGACGTGGGCATTTTCGTTGCAAATCCTTGTACCGTTTTCATACTTCGTAGATCGATTCCCCATCACCTTGTTGGAAGTTGGTGATTTCCTTGATGATCTTAGTTAGGGGAAAATATTTATCAAAGAAGACACAGAATAACTAATCCCAAGTGGTAACATTGGTTGGTTTTAGGGAATGATACCAAGCCTTTGCTCTATCTCTAAGGTTAAAGGGAAAGAGCCTAATTCTAACTACATCTTCCGACATCTGATGGTGCCTAAGGGTATCACAGATTTCTAAGAAGTTCATTATGTGTGCGTTAGGGTCTTCATTTTCTAGTCCATAAAATTGCACATTTTGTTGAAGCATGTTCAAGACAACTGGATTAATTTCAAATGATGAGGCTTGTATGAGTGGTCTAGCTACTCCTTGGTTAGCCACATTAAACCCTAGTCTTATAAAGTCCATAAGGGTCCTTTGTTGTTGTCCTTGGTTTGCTTTGTGGTCCAAATCCTACTAAAATTCCTTGGCCATTGCTGTCTTTGCAATTTCTTTTTCTTCATTACACCGACCTTTCCTAATGGTTCGTTCTAGTTGAGTAATACCTAAATGTAATTTTTCAGCTACCCGACTAGAACTTCTCACGACTCTTGTGTTCATAGAAGAGCACGATTTTAGAAATAGAAAAGAAAGAACAAAAATAAACATTAAAAACTAAACTAAACGCCTTAAACTATATAACTAAACTAATTGCCTTCCCAGCAACGTGCCAAAAACTTAATCACAGTTTTTGGATATATGTAATTTTTAATATTTAACCTCGATAATCCACAAGTGTATGGGTTGTTCACATAGTACCTAAGGTATCGATCCTACGAGGAGGAATAATCTAATCATAAAGTCTAAGACCAAAAAATTCACAATAATTCAAATGTAACAAAATGAAAATAGGAATGCAATTCAATTAAGCAAATCAATTTAAAAATCAGTCACGAAAAATTAACAAATTAGCAAATTGCAATGTATAGTCACAATCAACCTAAGGAACTACCAATTGAGAGATAAGGAAAATTTACCTAACTTTAATGATAGCCTAATTGAATATGAATTTACTGGATTATTGGTTTTAGATAGTCGTAGGGTTAATTACTCTCTCACGAGTTATAACCACTAACCCTAATTTATAAACCTTAACTGGATTATAGGAATTGCAATCTCTCAATTAATAATCTATCCAAAACCTAATTAGATCTAAAGTTGTCTAATAAACTATCGGAAACTAACTGAAGATCTCTCTTTGTATAATTTACAAATTTGATTTAATTCTCGTTCTATTAAATTACCTAGCTCTTGTTAACCCAATTTAATTATTTTCAATTGATTCACCCTCTTAGTCTGTCACCGAATTATACAATTGAAAAAATTAAATCAAAAAACATCCAGTAAAAACACAAACAATCAAACTTCATTAATTCAAAACTAAATCCCCAAAGGTGAGTATAGACATCCTTAACATTCACAAAATCCTATCATCAACGGCTAATCCAATTCTATACAATAATAAAATTGAAAATACACCAGAAACCATATTTGAACAAATGATGGAGGCATCAACGTTGGAAAACCTCCTTTTTCAGGAATATTTCAAGTCGTATTCTTCTCCACGTCCCTCTTCCTTCGTCTCTTTCTCAATCTCTTGCCAATTCTCTATAGGGTTTTCCAATGGTGGCTGATACAAAAGGCTCCTCTCCTTCTTTGTCATATCTTTAATATATCTTTTATGTTTTGGACCGCACTAGGTTTTTTTAGGATTAAAAAGGTTTAAAAATTCCTCTAAACTCGAATTTTCTAAGTGTCTACGCATCTGTTCAATGCAGGCCACGATCGTGGCTGGGTTTAACCCTTTTGTCATGATCGTGGCAAATGGACCATAATGTGGGCTGTGTCTTGGGCTTCTATCACGATTGTGATAATTAGGCCACGATTATGGGGCAATGTTTCAGCCCTAATGTCTCTAAAACTTCTCCGTTCTTCTATGTTAGCCCTGAAACACTAACAAACACATCAAGGTACCTCAAAGATATAATAATTAAGCTCATAAACTTGTGCTAACCTATAAAAACACTTAAGCACAATTAATTAACAAAGTAACACAATTCAAACCTCAAACCATGTTAAACGATTAAGTTAGCAATTAAAAACATATCAAATCAAGCCCTAAAATATGATGCAATTCACACTTATCAAACAACGTGAGAAGAGAGCTTACGAGAGAGGAGTGGAGGCGTAGTGAATAAGAGCCTTCAGTGGGACATTATTCATGGGAACTGAAGCATTTTCTTTAGAAAGACCAACGGAAGGCTTGGTTCCTAATGCTAGATCGAAGCTGACATCGATGCCGATGACATGGGTAAGTATTTTTTATTATTTTGTTGTTTCTTTCTCTCATTAGAAACTGATTATGTCATCTTGTATGGATTGATGGGTATTTGAATGATGATGATTTTGATGCTTTATTGAATTGTTTTTCATGAAAACCCATTGCTAGAATCGAATGTAATATGTAATCATTGTATTCCAGATTCATATGGAGCAACTAATGATTCCGAACCATTAGAGATATCATAACCTAGGTTAAATAATTCGAGCTTGTGTGATTATTACCTAGATTTGTTTGTTTTTCTGATTCATAAGGTCGTTGTCTAGATAAACTTAGACAGCTTACTCTAGGTTTCCAAATACCTAGGGTTAATTAATGAGCACTTCGTAATTAACTAAGACCTAAGGAAAAATCAGGATTGTTGTTAATCTACGATTTATAATTGCTAAGAGAGATAAAAAAAATCAATTATTTATGCTTAATTAGGGTGTAGGTCAAAATTGAACCAAAGAATTGGATCCCTATCGAATTTCCTAATTTTATCATTTTTCACATGTTTTCTTTAATTTATTTTCATTATGTTTATTTTATTTTATTTTCTTATTAAATCCAAAACCCCCCATTCCCTAAATATCAATTAATTTCATTTTATAAGCTAACCAAACACTCCCTGTAGAATCGACCTAGACTCACCATTGCTATAGTAGTAGTCTAGTTATTTTATTTTGACTAGCGTTACGAAGCGTTATCAATTTTGGCACCATTGCCAAGGAGTGAAGTGTTTTAGTTTTTGTTTGTGATTTTAATTGGTGTTTTGTATATACTTGTTCGTAATTGGTTTCTTTTCAGTTATTTTGTGATCCTTTCTCATGTTTGTGATTTATAAAAAAAATCTGATATGGATGAAAGTAATTTCTTTTGTAAATCATATTGTCAATCTTATGACAATGTTTGGACCGATCAACCTAACTTTTGTTATGGATGGGATAATCATCACAATTACTTCCATGATAGTTTGTAGGACACACATCAATTCTCGTGTGGACAAGAAGCTTATTGTCAAAACTCAGGTACATCTCTGAAAGAATTGATGAATCTTGTGATTTCTAATAATCTTCAATTTCAACAAAGCCTACAACAACAGTTGCAATAGTTCCAACAGGAAAAGAGGCATATAATGTCTAGAAACCAAAACATGGCAAGCCAAATAGGTGAAATGGCAGCGAGGATTAACTACCTTGAATCACAAATTGAAAAGGAGTAGCTATATCAACCTAAGGTATACCTAATGGAAGTTAGTGCAAAAATCTTACAGAGTGATAAGGAGCTTGAGAATTTTGAGAGCAATACTCAAGAAATTGCTTATGTCGAAGAAGTTGAGGAGGAGCTTGAAGTAGAATATGATACATCTTTTGGCTCAGAGGTAAGTACTGAGTCTGTAATTATTTTTGAGACTAACCCTTCACCTTTACCTAACAGGTTGGAAGAATCAAACGAAGAAAAAAAAGGTGAAGAATCATTCGAATTATTTCAAGAGAGCAAGGACTTAGTAGAGATAAAGAATTTAAAGATAGAGAGGATGCTCGAGGTGAACGATTATCGACCAAGGCCCTATCTAGAAAAAGCTCACATAGGGGAACCATAGGACCCACCATAAGATGACAATTTTATCACATGAGGAAAGTATGCTTCATGGGAGGCAACCCAAGGGAAGCAAATTTCTTCTCTTAACATTTTCGCGTTTCTTTTTATATGCATGTGTGTTCTTTGTTGGTTTGTTTCTTACTTGTTTTAAGTTTTCAATCAAAATGAGAGAAATAATAACACAAAAAAAACATTTTCTTTTTTATGTTGATTTTGGGACTATATAGTCATGATTAGAGTGTGAACTGACTAGAGACTTTCATAGCAACATTAGCATGTATTTTTACTCTTGTGATTGGTTCATATGCATTATCTTTAAGAGTAGTGACTAGTGGTAGACAAAGTTGGTGAGATTTCTAGCCTTATTAGACTGACAACTTTGTTTCAGTCTCATTGTGTTTTGAAAGTGTGTGACCTTCATGACATGTACATCCTGATTTTTCTTTGAATTTCTATTCGGGAGCACATTTTTATCACATGCATTAATATGGAAATGATTAGGCATTCTTTGTTTTATAAGCTACATTAGTCAAATACCTTACCTTTCTGACATGGTTATTCCCTTGTTAACCCCCTTTAACCTTTATACCTTTCTTTTTGTATAAACCACATTTTAAGCTTTTAAACTTAACCAAATGTCCAACCTAAGCCAGAAATATAGTGGAACATTTATGATTGTTTAGTTTGTAGACGTACAAAATTTTAAGTATGGGGGTGTACATAAGTAGGGGTTGGTTATAATGTTGGGATTTCATTTTATATCTTATCATTGAAATTCCCATGTTAATGTAGTTTCTTTTAATGTAAAAAAAAAGAAAGAAAGAAAGGAAAAGAAAGAAAAGAGAAAAGAGAAAAACACAAGAAAAGAAAGAAAACAGAATGAAAAAAAAAGATTTTCCATAAATGTATCTAGGAGGAAGTTCACATGAGATTGAAAATTTATTCATAATTAATGAATCTTACTGTAGTTGTAAAGAATATGTTGTTTAAGTATGTTGAATATGAGGTCGATGTTGGATTCAAAGGTTCACTCTTATGGTTTCAATATATTGTCGATATAAATTGTATGAATGATTCCTTCAGATTGGTATATGCTTTATGTGGTTTGTGTGTGAGAGCTAAATGAGTTTGTGAAATATAAATGTTACATTTTTCATAGGTAACAGTATCCAGTTTTTGATGAATGTTGCTTTGTTTCACTAGCTTTGATGGCTTTCATGCTACTTGACCTAAATACATCTCACCTTACCTTTGCCCACATTACAGCCTTAAAAAGTCCTCTATTTCATAAATTTTCATGCGAATTTTAGTGGTGGAGAAATGATATGCAAAGTTGTGGATTGTCATGATCAAGAATGGTGTTGAGTGTACCCGTGGAGATATTTTAGTTAAACACATTTTTTGAGTCTACCATTAGATTGCTCAGTTTTTAAAGATACTAAATGTTGATTAATCATGAGCAAAAGCTTAGAATGTTGATTTCTTGCTATGATTTTAGAAATTCATTCATCTTTGGTTATGATTATATAGTCTTGGAAAATATGGGAATTGAGTAAATATTTCATGTCTTTGAGCTAAATTTGGATGTTTGGCCCTTGGACCACCAAAAGTGAAGTGTGAGGTAAATTGATATGTGCTTAATTGATAATGAAATTATTCAATAACACTTAGTGATTGTTGACATGAAATCGTTTAAGATACTCACCTTAACTAATATTTGATTTTAGTCACAATTCAGAAGCAAAGAAGTTAAAGTGAGTGGAAAGTACGATAATTGGGTCATTTTTTTGAAGATTAAATTTCACTTGTCTTCATGGAGCAAGAAAAAGAAAATTAAATGACAGAAAAATAATAAAACTAAAGGAAGAAGAAAGGCTAAATAGGTGGACCCAAAACAAGCAAAGAACATAGGAATTTCATGCAACGTGCTAAGACAAAACGACATACAATAGGCTGGAAGTATGAAGAGAACGATAATAAGTGGATAAAATAGAAGCAAAACACAGTGCATAGGGAGGTGCAATGTAGGAAGCCAAACAAGAGCAGTGCATGTCAAAATGCAGTCCATGCCAAATGAAATGCAAATGCACAATGTCCAGGAGCAGTAGAAAATGACGACGCAATATGTATGGCATAACAGTTGGCTAGGAGAAAACGACAGTGTAGCGATAAGTGTGAATAAGACATAAATAGTGAATTGGACTAACATATCAAATTGTCACATCAAACACACAGTAATGGAAATACTAGCAAAAAATAAAATAGCAGTGTGAGAAGAGAGCCTGCGAGAGAGGAGTGGAGGTGTAGTAAAGAAAGGGTTTCAATGGGATATTATTTATGGGGATGAAGCATTTTCTTTGGAGAGAACTATGGAAGGCTAAGTTCCCAATGCCAATTCGAAGGCAACATCGACGCAATCGACTCAGATTAAGCATTTTTTATTATTATTTTGATTCTTTCTCTCATTAGAAATTTATTATGTTATTTTGTATAGAATGATTAGGTATTTGAATGATGCTAATTTTAATGCTCTATTGAATCGTTTTTCACGAAAAGTCATTGCTAGAATCAAATGTAATACGTAATCATTATATTCTTGATTCTTGTGTAGCAACTAATGGTTTCGAATCATTAGAGATAACATAACTTAGGCTAAATAATCTAAGCTTGTGTGATTAGTACCTAGATTGGTCTATTTTGCTGATTCATAAGGTGATTGTCCGAATAAACTTTGAGAGCTTATTCTAGGTTTCCTGATCATTAGGATTAATTAACGAGTTCTTTCTAATTAAGTAGGACCTAAGGAAAAATTGGGATTAATAGAGCTTGTTATTAATCTACGATCAATAATTGCTAAGAGAGATAAAAAAAGAACAAATCGATAAATTATGCTTAATTAGAGTATAGGCCGAGATTGAACCAAACAATCAGATCCCTACCGAATTCTCCAATTTTATTATTTTTTGCATGTTTCTTTAATTTGTTTTCATTAGGTTCAGTTTTTTTTTTCTTACTAAATCCAAAACCCCCCATCACCTAAACATCAACTAATTTCATTTCATAAGCTAACCGAACACTCCCTGTGGGATCGACCTATACTCATCACTGCTATAGTCATAGTTTAGTTATTTTATTTTGACTAGCATTACAGTGTGCTGTCAATTTTGGCACCGTTGCCAGGGAAAGAAGTGTTTTAGTTTTAGTTTATGATTTTAATTGGTGTTGTGTAAATATTTGTTCGTAGTTGGTTTCTTTTTTGTTATTTTGTGATCCTTTCTTCATTTTCTTTCGTGTTTATGATTTATAAAAAATTCAATATGGACAAAAGTAATTTATTTTATAACTTATATTCTCAATCATATAATAATGTTTGGACTGATCAACTTCACTTTTGTTATAGATGGGATAATCATCAGAATGACTTCTATAATAGTTTGTTGGACATAAAGCAATTGTCCTTTGGACTATAAGCTTCTTGTCAAAACTCAAGTACATCTCTAGAAGAATTGATGAGTGATGTGATTGCTAACAATCTCTAATTTCAATAGAGCCTACAATAGCAACTACAACAGTTTCAGTAGAAAATGAGGCATATAACATCTAGAAACTAGAATATGGCAAGCCAAATGGGTGAAATGGTAGCGAGGATCAATTCTCTAAAATCACAAGTTAAAGAGGAGAAGCAATATCAACCCATGGTGTACCTAATGGACGTTGGGGCAAAAACCTTACAGAGTGATGAGGAGCTTGAGACTTTTAAGAGCAATACTCGAGAAATTGCTTGTGTTGAAGAAGTTAAGGAGGAGATTGAAGTAGAATATGATACATCATTTGGCTCAAAGGTAAGTACTAAGTCCGTAATTATTTTCAAGACTAACCTTTCACCTTTACCTTATAGGCTGGAAAAATTAAACCAAGAAGAAAAAGTTGAAGAGATATTCTAACTATTTCAAGAGAGCGAGGACTCAGTAGAGATAAAGAATCTAAAAATAGAGAGGATGTTGGAGGTGAACGATTATCAACCAAGGCCTTACCTGGAAGAACCTCAGGTAAAGGAACCACAGATGCCACAAGAAGATCGCAATTTTATCACGTGAGGAAAGTACGGAGTCAAGTTAATGACCCTAAAAAAGACACTTTTTGGGAGGCAACCCAAGGGAAGTAAACTTATTTTCTTTACATTTTCGCATTTCTTTTTATTTGTATATGTTTTATTTGTTGTTTTGTTTCTTGCTTATTTTAAGTTTTCAATCAAATTGAGATAAAGATTAAAACAAACAAAACAAACATTTTCTCTTTTCTGTTGATTCTAGGATTATATAGTCATGATTAGAGTGTGACTTGACTAGAGAATTTCATAACAACTTTATCTTGTATTTTTACTCTTGTGATTAGTCGATATGAATTATCTTTAAGAGTGACAAGTGGTAGACAAAGTTGATGAGATTTTGAGCCATATTCGACTGACACCTTCATTTCAGTCTCATTGTCTTTTGATAGTGTGTGACCTTCATGACATTTACATCATGATTTTCTATGAATTTCTATTGGAGACCACATTTTTATCACATGCATTAAGTTGGAAATGGTAAGGCATTCTTTGTTTCATAAGCTACATTAGCCAAATAATCTACCCTATTGACGTGGTTTTTCCTTTGTTAACCTACCTTATTAATATGATTTTTCCCTTGTTAACCTGCCTTATTAATATGGTTTTTCCTTTCTTAACCCCATTTGAGCTTTATACCTTTCTTTTTGTATAAACCACATTTTATGCTATTAAACTTAACCAAATGTCCTACCCAAGACATAAAGCTAGTGGAACAGTTATGATTGTTGAGTTTATAGATGTACAAAATTCTAAGTGTGGGGGTGTACATATGTGAGGGTTGGTTATAATGTTAGGATGTTATTTTATATTTTATCATTGAAATTCCCATGTTAATGTAGTTTCTTTTAATTTAAAAAAAGGAAAGAAAGGAAAAGAAAGAAAAGAGAAAAGAGAAAAGCATAAGAAAAAAATGAAAAGAAAATGAAAAAAGAAAGAAAAAAGTTTGCATAAATGTATTAAGGAGGAAGTGCATATGAGTTTGCGAGGTTATTCATAACTAATGCATCTTCCTAGAGTTGTAATGAATGTGTTATTTGAGTATGTTGAATATAAGGTAGATGTTGGCTTGGAAGGTTCACTCTTGTGGTTTCAATGTATTATTACGTTCCGATCATGCATCTCATATATAACATACATAGAGGAAGTAAAATGGAACCTCAAAAACTAGATATACTCATTCATATAGATATAGAAAAATAAAAAACATGAAATTTATGATGTTTGCATACCTTTCTGATGATCTCCTTCATTTTTTAATCTTCTTCGCATTGGGTTGTCGTAACCTGAAATGATCAATGTAAGTCATCTCTAATGAATGTCCACACGAAGATAGAAGGGTGGAAACTCGCTAAGAGATGGCTAGAATTCTTTCTTTATTCTATCAAAGATAAGAACTCTTGAGAGAGTTAGAGAGAAAAAATTTGTATGTAAGAGAAAGAACCTTTCTTTTTCTTTTCATTGTGTCTTACACAAGATGCACAAAAATCATCTCAATTTTCTGCACCATTTAGCCTTCCATAACCCCCGTCACTAATGGAAAGTTATGGGAAGTTAATGGTCATGAATAGCACGCATTAATGGAAGTAATGGGAAGTTAATGACCATAAATAGCATGCATTAATGGAAGCCAACAATGCTTGTTTCTAATCCATTCCATTCAATGTTTTCTATCACAATCACGTCATGATACAATCCAGAAACACTTTCCCATATCTTGAATCACCATTCAGGACCACTTTACTCATACTTGAAATTTCCTACATGTGTGACCCATTAGGTTCTTGGTTATGTTCCTTCCATATATAATGTTGCCACGCAATTCATTCTTCGACCATTTATACCTAACTTGGTTCAGAGTATGGTCAAAGTGTCAACTCCTACAAGACTGACTACATCACGTCTAGTCCAAGTGTTATTAGATCTTGACCTGAGGATCTCATTACTTTATGTATTATTGAAGACTCTCTTCATGACACATATCTACTTTGGCTAGAGACTACTGAGTAATGATCCCAACAAGAGGCCGTGGGTATCATCTCCTTCTATTAAAAGTTTTGAATCCTTTATTAGCTACTCGATTAGCTCTGAATACCTCAAGTTTTACCTAATCACCACCCTATGAGTAACCCTTGAAAGGCACTGATGAATGGAGTCAAGGCATAAGATCAGTATTCGAGATATCCTTGAACACCTCAGATCAAAGGATACTTGCACCATTGCTATAATGACACTATCATTGACACTGGAATAGAATATCTATATTATTTTCTCATATTAGGTCAATCTAATGTACTTACTACCTTTAGTAAGTATCCATATGTTAACTCTAAACAACTCGTGTCTAAAGCTTATGAGATATCATTTGATCTAATCAAGGAGTACAACATGCATTGTCTATCCGGATTAATGATATCTCATCTTATTAATCCTAAGACTATGGAAAGTTTAGATACTAACATAATTTCATATCCTAGGAATTTAATTATCATGATCTTATCATGATTTCCTCCATGCTATGTTTTGTATCAAGGATTTCATTAAATCAATTTAAGATCAACATTAAATCCATAAACATATGAACATCGAAATAATAAAAAATTTCTTTTTTAATTATAAAATGATTTATGCAATAAGTGATAAAGATCATTGCCTTTAGAGCACTTCTCTAACCTGTATTGTTGGCATAAATTGTATGAGTGATTCCTTCATATTGGTATATGCTTCATGTGGTTTGTTTGTGTGAGCTGAATGGGGTTGTGAAATATAAATGTTGCATTCATCATAGTTGACTTTTGTTATGGAAAGGACATTCATCATAATTAATTCTATGATAGTTTATAGGACATAAAGCAGTTCCCATGTTGACTAGAAGTTTCTTATCAAAACTTAGGTACATCTCTAGAAGAATTGATGAATGTTGTGATTGCTAACAATTTGCAATTTCAATAGAGTCTACAACAACAGTTGCAACAGTTCCAGTAGGAAATAAGGCATGTAACTTCTAGAAACCAAAACATGGCAAGCCAAATGGGTGAAATCGCTGCGAGGATCGACTACCTAGGATTACAAATTGAAGAGGAGCAGCCATATTAACCAGAGGCATACTAATGGATGTTAGTACAGAAACCTTATAAAGTGATGAGGAGTTTGAGAATTTTTAGAGAAATACTCAAGAAATTACTTTTGTTGAAGAAGTTAGGGGGGAACTTGAAGTAGAATATGATACATCATTTAGCTCAGAGATAAGTATTGAGTCCATAATTATTTTCGAGATTAACCCTTCACCTTTGCCTAGTAGGATGGAAAAATTAAACGAAGAAGAAAAAGGTCAAGAGTTGTTCGAATTATTTCAAGACTGCTTTGTAATTAACAAGGATGTAAGGAAAAATTGGGATTAACAGAGTTTATTTTCAATCTACGATTGATAATTGCTAGGAGAGATAAAAGAAACAAATCAAAGAATTACGCTTAATTAGGGTGTAGGCTGAGATTGAACCAAAAAATTAGATCCCTACTAAATTCCTCAATTTTATCATTTTTTGCATGTTTTCTTTAATTTGTTTTCATTAGATTTACAAAACCCACCATTACCTTGTTGGAGTTATGTAAATATAGTGCCCTGGAAAGCAAGTGTATTTAGATCTAACTTTATCTTCTTTAGTTATAGTTTTGTAATGAAAATATTTATTATTAATAAAACAAAAGAGTTTGGTTTTATTT
>JAOQMP010072925.1:0-20622 GCA_027563575.1 Erythroxylum pedicellare | reverse complement strand
ACACATATCATTATTATGCATGATTAAGAATTGATTAATGCACATTCATGTATACATAATATGTATGATGCATTTTCATGAAAAATTCTAAATTTCTTATCCTTAATCTTGTCACATTATCAATCATGTGAAACTATACTCAATTGATCAATCCAGATTTATCTAATAACCAACTTTTGGGTCCAATTTGCTGAATTATTTTCAATAAGAAATTGAGGTAATTTGATGACACTTCCTCACAAAAATATCTTCTCCTATGTCTTAACTTTCCAATGATTCGAAGATCATACAATTTGGTTCAGTACACAGAAAGTTTTACTCTAAAGATCTCAAACTGTACTTAAGCTTCAACAGAATTTTTATCTCAGTTTCCAACCATATTATGAAATTCTTAGAGGCAGAATTAGAATTCAATATCTTCAAAAAATCCATAGTCTTATGTCTTTAGTTTAATGAAAATCAATAATCATCACATTCTAAAGTCTTCAAATCAAGATATAATCCAGTTACCTAAGTATGTTCAGAAAAAAATCATTCGAGTTATCATACTTCAGCACAGTCACATTTCCATCTTAAATTCATCAATCAATCCACTTCAGATGATTATAATTTTTTATGGGAATAAAAATCAATATCTTAGGATTCCATTGGTTTAAGAATCAATTCATTTAGATGTCGAGTGAAGAAGTTATAACAAAAAGATCAATGTATGTTTAGAAAATAACCTCCTTCGAATAAACAAGGAAGTCGCGATTATGTACATGCACGAAAGAAACACTTTGGGTGATCCTGCGAAGTTGCAATCATGTACATACACAACCGTGACACTCTTGGTGAACCTGGGCAGTCTTCTTCTTCACCGCACCTATTTTTCCTCTTCTTCTTTGATTCTTTCTTTCATTATTTTAGATTTTCTCATTTCTAAACAATGTATTTTGCATTTCTATATTCAATACAATCTCTAAACCAATTAAATTCAAGTTTCCACTTCAAACAACAAAAATTCAAAACTTCATATACACTTCCTCTCTCTCTATTGTAATTTCCAAATTTTTATTCTCACTTCAATCTTCTTTCATTCTTTTTCCAAATTTTCTCTCTTTTACACTTTATAATCAATACATTTAATGCATTAACCATCTTTTCTACTTCCATTTCATCTTCGCAACATACAGTGAAACCAAAATTCTAGATTAAACATAAACATCAAAACAAACCACTATTCACGTAACTCTTTCAGAATTTCTGCATTTTCTCCATCTTCTAAATCTTTCTTCTTCAACATTTCTAACTTATTCTCACTATATATCCATTCCCTTTCTAACTTCTCTTACCCCGGAATAACTCAAAATTCAAGAATCAAGTCAATTACTAAAAATTAAATCTCACTCGTATTTCACGATCTACAACTTTCTCTTACTATTGTAACTTTATTTTCAAACCACAACCAATGTAGAATCTATAGCCACATGGTTCTATATCACAATTTTCTGCACTTAATTACATCATAATAAACTTCAATTCTCATAATCTTAAATACATAATCTACATATTTTTGAATTCACCCCAAGTTTATATAATACATATGGATTGTCACTGAAGCTATCCATTCATACATGTACTCATTTCTAGTACTACAAAAACAACATCAAATTCAGTTAAAAAGTATCCAAAAAATGATAGCATAACTTACTTGCTTCTTCAGCAAAATCCTAGCTTTAACAGTAAAGAACAAGGTTTTAGTGTTGAATGAAGAACAAACCAAAAATCAAAGAACAACAAAGAGCTACAGAATTTTGCCTTTCAAACCACAAGCTTATGTGCCTTATTAATTCCTTAACACATGGCTCCATTGCATGTGAACCATTTGTTACCCATATAGAAGAGTTACATGTCATAATTCCATTTGTCTATTTTTTTAATCTAAAACACCCAAAATTTTCAAGAGAAATTCCTAAAATTTCTAAAAATTCCAATATATTACTAATACTCTCCAAATAAATTTTTATCTCTAATAATCCATAATTCATAATTTAATGTCATTTATAAATCCATTTTACCCAAAAGATGTCATGAATGCATGTACAATAATTTGTATATGTATCAAAAATACATATGCACATTTCAGTGAATACCCAATATGCATAGCATATAATGCAGTGTAAGTCCTCAATATTGTAACCCATAACATGGGGTGTTATAGTAATCCTCCCTTTGATAGTCTAAAACTGACACCACAATAACACACAATCAACTTGGTTAGCATTAATGATAGGAAAAATCCCCTCTCTTATAATATGGTAAACTTCTTCGTTGAACTCCATTGTGACTTTTCGGTTTCTCAATTTCAATTTCTTTTGTGTTGAATTTACAAATTAAATTCTTACCAACCTAATTCCCGTGTTTACTTGACTTTGTGTTCTGATTGGAGTGAGCACATCGATGATGGTTCATTCACTGAGTACGAAAACTCATCAAAATTCCAACTTTGATTTTCGAAGTTTTAACTTCTAATGCAATGAAGTAAAAGTCCAGTACTATCATTGTGAGAACAAGAAGGGCTCAAAGGTCTGGTTAGTTGATATTTGAGGACTTTAGTTAGGATGTGTTTGTCTAGCTTCTTATTTCATGTTAACATTTTGTGTGGAGTTGTAAACTCTCAAATGTTATGTAATGTAAATACATAGAAATGAATCATAATGGTACAACGTACGTAAGTTTATTTTGTCAATAAAATGAGGAGATTTGATCAGTTTGAATACTTGTGTTATGTGTGATGCCATAATAAGTTAATGTGACCGTTCTAATATGCCATTCTCACAGGGTATGTTTTCGAATATCCTACAGATTTTTAGGTATACGCTCTACAGAAGTGGTATGTTGCAAGGATGGATCTTTGATTGTTAATGATGTTCTAACTTTTACTCAGGGAATTAAACTTGATTCAATATTAATATAGTTTTTTGTTATTTTCATTAGGTGCTGTGATTTATTGCAGGGCGTGTATATTTCGATAATAAATCAAGAGGGCGCCTTAAATAAATGATTGGATTAGATTAGATTAATGAGAGTTAAGTGATTCAATAGATTATGCTATTAATCGATTCGGTAATTGTACAGAGAGAGATCTTGTGTGAGAATCAGATGTTTACTAGAGGGTTTAAGAAGAAAATATATTTAGGGTTGCTGGTAAATAAGAGATTAGACTTTTGATTATTTACCTAATTAGAGTTTATTAGTTAGGGTTTGTGATTATAATTTGAAAGAGAGTAGGCCTCCCTTCAATAGTATAAAACTGGCACCATAGTAACACATAAATGACTAGATTAGCATTGATGGTAGGAAAAATGCCCTCTCTTATAATTTATTAATCTTCTTGATTGATTTCCAATGTGGCTTTTATATTGCTCAATTTCAATTTCTTTTGTGTTGAATTTACAAATTAAATTCTTGACAATCTTATTTCTGTGTTTACTTTTCTTTCAATTTTTATTTTCATTTCATCAATTTTTCCAAGCTTGAGCTAACTTAGGATTAGATTAGTTCAGCCTCCTTACAGGATTAGCCCTTCACATACTACAAATGACAACCCATGCAATTGTGTTATTTTGAAATTGGTTATATACTTGACTTTGTGTGCTTGACTGGTGTGAGCATATCGATGATGGTTCACTCATTGAGTGCGTAAACTCATCAAAACTGCAACTTTGATTCTTAGAGTTCTAGCTTCTAAGGCAATCAAGTAGAATTATAGTACTTTCATTGTTAGAACAAGAATGGCTTAAAGGTCAGGTCTGGTGATATCGAGGAGTCTAGTTAGGATGTGTTTGTTTAGCTTCTCATTTAATGTTAACATTTTGTATGGAGTTGTAAACTCTCAAATGTTATGTAATGTAAATACATAGAAGTGAGTTGTAATGGTACAATATAAGTAAGTTTATTTTGTGAATGAAGTGAGGAGATTTGCTCATTTTGAATACTTAGGTTATATGTGATGCCACAGTAAGTTAATATGACTATTATAATGTGCCATTCTCATTGGGCATGTTCTCAAATATCCTCTAAGTGTTTGGGCATATGCTCTATAGAGAGGGTATGTTACGATGATGGATTTTTGATTGTTAACGATGTTTTAACTTTTGCTTAGGCATTTGAACTTGATTCAATGTTAACATAGTTTTTTATGTTATTTTGATTGGGTTTGTTGATTGATTGCAGGGAGTGCATGTTTTAGTAATAAATCGAGAGGGTGAGCCAAATAGAAATGATTGGATTGGATTAATAAGAGTTAAGTTATTCAAAAGACTACGTGATTAATCGATTCGATAATTATATAGAGACAGATATTGTGTGAGAATCAGATGTTTATTACAGAGTTTAAGAACAAATTATGTTCAGGGTTGTTGGTAATTGAGAGATTACACTTTCGATTCTTAACCTTATTAGAGTTCATTAATTAGAGTTTGTTATTATAACTTGAGAGAGAGTAATCCTCCCTTCGATAGTCTGAAATTGACAACATATTTTAAATGACTATATTAGTATTGATGATAGGTAAAATCCCCTCTCTCATAATTTGGCATCTTTTTTGTTACTTTCCATTGTGAGTTTTCTGTTGTTCAATTTCAATTTTTTTGTTGAATTTATAAAGAAAATTATTGGCAATCTTATTCCCGTGTTTACTTTTCTCGTAATAGTTACTTTCATTTTATTTATTTTTATGAGCTTTAGATATCCTAGGATTAGAATAGTTCGGCCTCCTCCTGGAATTAACCCTTCACATACTACAATTGACAACCCATGCACTTGTGGTATTTTGAAATTTGTTATATACTTGACTTCGTGTTATGACTGGAGTGAGCACATCGAAGATGGTTCACTCACTGATTGTGCAAACTCATCAAAATTGCAACATTGATTTTTAGAGTTCTAGCTTCTAAGGCAACCAAGTGATATTCTAGTACTTTCATTATCAAAACAAAAATGGCTCAAAAGTATGGTTTGTTGACATCTGAGGAGCCTAGTTAGGATGTGTTTGTTTGTCTTGTCATTTGATGATAACATTTTATATCGAGTAGTAAACTCTCAAATGTTATGTAATGAAAATACATGGAAATGAATTGCAATGGTACAATGAAAGTAAGTTTATTTTGTGAATAAAATGAGGAGATTTGATCATTTTGAATACTTGTTTTATGTATGATGTCATAATAAGTTATTGTGACTATTCTGACATGCCATTTTCATAGGGTATGTTCTAGAATATCCTCCAGATATTCAGGTATATGCTTTATAGAAGTGGTATGTCACAATGATGGATCTTTGATTGTTAATGATGTTCTAAGTTTTGCTTAGAGATTTGAACTTGATCCAATGCTAATATAGTTTTTTTTGTTATTTTGATTGGGTGTTTTGATTGATTGTGGAGAGTGCATCTTTCGATAATAAATCGAGAGGGTGAGCCTAATAAAAATGATTGGATTGGATTGGCAAGAGTTTGGTGATTGAAAAGACTACACAATTATTCAATTTTGTAATTTTACAGAGACAGATACTGTGTGAGAATCAGATGCTTATTACATTATTTAAGAACAAATTGTGGTTACGATTGTTAGTAATTGAAAGATTACACTTTTGATTCTTAACCTATTAGAGTTTATTAATTAGGTTTTCTGATTATAACTCAAGAGAGAGTATTCCACCCTTTGATAATCTAAAACCAACACCACATTATCACATAAATGACTTTGCTGATAGGAAAAATCCTGTCTCTCATCATTTAGCAATCTTCTTCGTTAATTTCCAATGTGACTTTTTTGTTGCTCAATTTCAATTTTTTTTGTTGAATTTGCAAATTAATTTCTTTCTAATCTTACTCCTTTGTTTACTTTTCTTGTAATTATTTTAATTTGATTAATTTTTCTAAGCTTTAGATATCCTAGGATTAGATTAGTTCAGCATCCGCGTGGAATTAACCCTTTACATACTGCAAATGAAAATCTATGCACTTGCGGTATTTTGAAATTTGTTATATACTTGGCTTTGTGGTCTGACTGGAGTGAGCACATTGATGATGGTTCACTCACTGAGTGCGCAAACTCATCAAAATTACTATGTTGATTTTCAGAGTTCTAGCTTCTAAGGCAACCAAGCAGAATTCTATTACTTTCATTGTAAGAACAAGAATGGCTCAAAGTTTTGGTCTACTGATATCTAAGGTGTCTAGCTAGGATGTGTTTGTTTAGCTTCTCATTTAATGATAACATTTTGTATGGAGTTGTAAACTCTCAAATGTTTTGTAACATAAATACATGGAAATGAATTGTAATGGTACAATGAAAGTGAGTTTATTTTGTGAATGAAATGATGAGATTTGATCATTTTCAATACTTGTGTTATATGTGATGCCGTAATAAGTTAGTGTGACTATTCTACAGTGCCATTTTCATAAGGTATGTTCTTGAATATCCTATGGATGTTTAGGTATAAGCTCTATTGAAGTGGTATTTTACAGTTATGGATCATTTATTGTTAATGATGTTCTAACTTTTTCTTAGGGATTTGAACTTGATTCAATGTTAATACACTTTTTTTGTTGTTTTGATGGGGTGTTTTCATTGATTGCAGGGAGTGCATGTTTTAGTAATAAATCAAGAGGGTGATCCAAAGAAAAATGATTGGATTGGAGTAATAAGAGTTAAGTGATTCAATAGACTATGAGATTAATCCATTTGCTAATTATACAGAGAGAGATCACATCTGAGAATTGAATGTTTACTAAGGAGTTTAAGCACAAATTATGTTTTGGGCTATTGGTAAATGAGATATTACACTTTCGATTCTTAACCTAATTAGAGTTTACTAATTAGGGTTTTTGATTATAACTAGAGTGAGAATAATCCTCCCTTAGAAAGTGTAAAACAGACGCCACATTAACACATAAATTACTAGATTAGCATTGATGATAGGAAAAATCCCCTCTCTCATAATTTGACAATCTTCTTTGTTAAGTCACAATAATCTCAAGTGAGAGTAATCCTCCCTTAGATAGTGTAAAACAGACGCCACATTAACACATAGATTACTAGATTAGCATTGATGATAGGAAAAATCTCCTCTCTCATAATTTGACAATCTTCTTAGTTAATTTCCATTGTGACTTTTCTGTTGTTCAATTTCAATTTCCTTTGTGTTGAATTTACAAATTAAATTATTATCGATCTTTTTCCCTTGTTTACTTTTCTTGTAATAGTTACTTATATTTTATTAATTTTTTCGAGCCTTAGATATCCTAGGATTAGATTAGTTTAGCCTCCTTGTGGAATTAAACCTTCACATACTACAAATGACAACCCATACACTTGTGATATTTTGAAATAGGTTATAAATATGACTTTGTGCTCTTACTGGAGTGAGCACATCGATGATGGCTCACTCACTGAGTGCGCAAACTCATCAAAATTGCAACGCTAATTTTTGGAGTTCTAGCTTCTAAGGCAACCAAGTGGAATTCTAGTACTTTCATTATGAGAACAAGAATGGCCCAAAGGTCTAGTCAGCTGATATCTAAGGAGTCTAGGTTTAGGTTTTTATTTAATGTTAACATTTTGTATGGAGTTGTAAACTCTCAAATGTTATGCAATGTAAATACACGGAAATTAATTGTAAGGGTACAATGTAAGTAAGCTAATTTTGTGAATGAAATGAGGAGATTTGATCATTTTGAATAGTTGTGTTATGTGTGATTCTAAAATAAGCTAATGTGCCATTTTCATAGGGTATGCCTTTGAACATCCTACAGATGTTCGTGTATATGCTCTATAGAAGCGGGTGGTTATAATGATGGATCTTTGATTGTTAATGGTGTTCTAACTTTTGCTTAAGGATTTGAACTTGATTCAATGTTAATATAGTTTTTTGTTATTTTGATTGGGTGTTTTGATTGATTGTGGGGAGTGCATGTTTTGGTAATAAATCAAGAGGGTGTGCCAAACAAAAATGATTGGATTGGATTAATAAGAGTTAAGTGATGCAATAGACTACGACATTAATTAATACAGCAATTAGACGGAGAGATTATACTTTCAATTCTTAACCTAATTAGAGTTTATTAATTAAGGTTTGTGATTATAACTCGAGCGAGAGTAATCCTCCATTTGATAGTTTAAAACAGACATCACATTAACACATAAATTCCTAGATTAGCATTGATGATAGGAAAAATCTCCTCTCTCATAATTTGGCAATCTTCTTGGTTGATTTCCATTGTGACTTTTCTATGGCTCAATTTCAATTTTTTTATTGAATTTACAAATTAAATTCTTGATAATATTATTCCCTTGTTTACTTTTCTTGTATTTTTTAATTTTATTAATTTTTTCGAGCTTTAGATATCCTAGGGTTAGATTAGTTCAGGCTTCGTGTGGAATTAACCCTTCACATATTAAAAATGACAATCTATGCACTTGTGGTATTTTGAAATTGGTTATATACTTGACTTTGTGTTTTGATTGGAGTGAGCACATTGATGATGGTTCACTCACTGAGTGGGCAAATTCATTAAAATTGTAGCATTGATTTTTGGAGTTCTAGCTTCTAAGGCAACGAAGTAGAATTTTAGTACTTTCAATGTGAGAACTGGAATGGCGCAAAGGTCTAGTCAGCTAATATCTGAGGAGTGTAGCTAGGATGTGTTTGTTTTTGATTCTCACTTTATTTTAACATTTCTTGAGGAGTTGTAAACCCTCAAATGTTATGTAATGTAAATCCATAGAAATGAATTGTAACAGTACAATGTGAGTAAGTTTATTTAGTGAATGAAATGAGAAGTTTTCATCATTTTGAAAACTTGTATTATGTTTGATGTCGTTGTCACAGGGTATGATCTCGAATATCCTCTAAATGTTCAAGCATATGCTCTATAGAAGTGGTATGTTATGATGTTTGATCTTTGATTATTAATGTTGTTCTAACTTTTGCTTAGGGATTTAAACTTGATTCAATTTTAGCAAAGTTTTTTTTGTTATTTTGATTGGGTGTTTTGATTGATTGAGCGTCGTGCATGTTTCGTTTATAAATCGAGAGGGTGAGCCAAACAAAAATGATTGGATTGGATTAAGGAGAGGTAAGTGATTCAATAGACTACACGATTAATCAATTCGGTAATTGTATGAAAAGAGATTCCATGTGGGAATTGAATGTTTATTATAGAGTTTAAGAACAAATTATGTTTCGGGTTGTTGGTAAATGAGAGATAACACTTTCAATTCTTAACCTAATTAGAGTTTATTAGGGTTTGTGATTTTAAGTCAAAAGAGAGTAATCCTCCCTTCGATAGTATCAAACTGACTCCAAAATAACACATAAATGACTTGATTAACATTGACGGTAGGAGAAATACCCTCTCTCATAATTTGTTAAATCCCCATATGAGAATCAAAAGTTTATTAGGGAGCTTAAAAACAAATTATATTTAGGGTTGTTTGTAATTGAGAGATTACATTTTCGATTTTTAAACTAATTAGAGTTTATTAATTAGTGTTTGTAATTATAACTCGACAAAGAGTAATTCTCCCTTTAATCATCTAAAACCTATACCGTTGTAACATATTAATGACTAGATTAGCATTGGTGGTGGGATAAATCCCCGTCTCATAATTTGGTAACCTTCTTAGTTGATTTCCATTGTGACTTTTCTATTCCTCAACTTCAATTTCTGTTGTGCTGAATTTACAAATTAAATTCTTGCTAATCTTATTCCTGCATTTACTTTGCTTGTAATTTTTATTTCATTTTATTAATTTTACCGAGCTTTAGATATCCTAGGATTAGATTAGTTCAGCCTCCTCGTAGAGTTAACCCTTCACATACCACAAATGACAACCTATGCACTTGTGGTATTTTGAAATTGGTTATATACTTGACTTTGTGTTCTAATTGGAGTGACCACATTGTTGATGGTTCACTCACTGAGTGTGCAAACTCATCAAAATTGCAATGTTGATTTTCGGAGTTCTAGCTTCTAAGGAAACCAAGTACAATTCTAGAACTGTCATTGTGAGAGTAAAAATAGCTCAAAGGTTTGGTCAGTTAATATTATTTGAGGAGTCTAGTTGCGATATGCTTGTTTAGCTTCTCATTTAATGTTAACATTTTGTATGGAGTTGTAAACTCTCAAATGTTAAGTAATGTAAATACATGGAATTGTAATGGTACAATGTAAGTAAGTCTATTTTGTAACTGAAATGAGAAGATTTGATCATTTTTCATACTTGTGTTATGTGTGATGCCATAATAAGTTAATATGACTGTTCTAATGTGCCATTTTCATAGGGTATTTGATAGTTTATGATGTTCTAACTTTTGCTTAGGGATTTGAACTTAATTGAATGTTAATATGGTGTTTTTGTTATCTTTGTTGAGTGTTTTGATTTATTGTAAGGAGTGCTTATTTTGGTAATAAATCAAGAGGGTGAGCCAAATAAAAATGATTGGATTGGATTAATGAGAGTTAAATGATTCAAAAGATTAAGGGATTAATCAATTCGGTGATTGAACCCAAGTTTCCTATATCAATTGGTGACAATTTCATGGTTTATTTTATACTTCTTGGCTCTTATTTTCAGATTTTATCCTTAATTTAACTCATGAGTACTTGTTTTGAATTAATTTAGTTTGAGGATAATATTGTCACAAATAATTAGTAATTGCACTAAATTGACTTTTAGAACAATTGATACTACAAGCTACTATTTTTCATTGTAGGAGATTCAAGAAGTAGAGCCAAGGAGTAAAGACCAAGAGCACAAATGAATGAGGGCAACAGGCATGTTCCACACCCTTAATATTTTATCTCATTTTTCACCGTCGACTTCTACCATAGGTGTCTCTAGTTGCTTCTCAGTTATGATGTCTCTTAGAGCTATTCGTGGCTAGGCATCTCTCTTCTCTTGAAGATATAGCAATGGATAGAGTTCAATGGGCTAAAAAGGGGAGTGGCTTAATCCATGTTTAGCTATGATTTATGAATTCCTAGGTTTAGGATTTGTAATTTGTAGTTGAACATGCTTGATTATAGTTTAATCAAGTTTTGGATATGCATTGTGTGGTTTGGATTTATTGATGTAGAACTTTAAATCTTAAATATATGAAGTCTCATATATGTCTATTTGTGATCTTGATGATTCTCTTTTACCTTGCATAGTTGTGTTTGATATTGAGTTGATTCAAGATTACAAAGTGACTTGTTTCATGGACTTATTCACTACACACACTAAGAGCATTTAACAGGGTTTTAAAAAATGAAGTCTCAATGATTAAGATCTTGGACTTAAAGAGTTCTTTAAGGTTTAACCATTTGAAACTTAGTGATTTCCACTCCTACCAAAAATTAATTTCGAACTATGATAGCCAAAGCTCATTTTTCAGAGGATACTATCACTATTTGATCATTTGTCATAAGCTTTCCATTTTGTGTTCCCAAAATCCAAAAATACATTTTACATATTTTCTTACAATTCCATTTAATACAGTTAATGTTTTCAAAGACCAAAACCCTTCCTTACCAAATTAGCTTGCATTTTATGACACATAGGTTAACTTTGGTCCTTTAGTTTAGGTTTCGATTAAGTGAGGCGACTGAAGGTTGAATCCTGTATTGCAATCATTGGATTATTAATTTTTTTATTTCTTCTTCAATGGTACGAACAAAGGTTCGAATCAAAATGGCGCCATTGCCAGGGAATCAAGAAATTGGTTCCCTAGGTTAGCTTTTGTCATTTTTCTGCTAAGTGAGGTTAGGAGCCTTTTATTTAGATTGCATTCTATATAATTCATACTTGTCAATAGTATAGGATTTCATTTTCTTTGTATAGCATCAAAATTTTGAAAATATAAAACAAAAGGCTACTAAACTTTCTGCACTTTTCATATTTAGCATTTTTACACCCACATAGTTATGAACATTTCTTTTGCTTGCTTTTTGATCTATACATATATACTTGCATACATATTTTTATACGTACTTTCACACACCTACAAACTTGCATCCATCACATCTCATGATTTTTGGTTTGACTTTGTGTGCTTGCAAGTCCGTTTTGTTACTTTTTATTTTCATTTGAATTGTTCCTTTGCATACCCAGAAAAACCAAACTTCTATCTTTCTACCCTGAAATTGAGAGACATTTGAGAAAGATCATAAAGGAGAGGAGAGAAAAAGAGAGAAGTAAGGTATCTATTGAAGATGAGAACATCTCAGTGGAGTCTAGTCAGCCAAGTAGTGAAAGTGAATCATTAGAAGGATTGATAATGGCTGAAAACCCAGCTTTTATGCAAAACCCTAACCTTAGTGCTAATTAACCAAGGAATAGAGATAATGAAGGTAATGGGGAGTAGGAGTGAGTTGGTGAGAATAATGGAAATCAAAGAAAGAGGACCATTAGGGAGGCGACTACGTCTGATCTAAATTGTGATCCATTTTCTGTTGCTTTCCCTAATTTTGATGTGAATTTTGAAGTTAAAGGATTGCTTATTTACTCTCTTCCTAAATTTCATAGCTTGACATGAGAAGATCCCTACATACACTTGTGATCGTTGTCCATGATTTGTCAGAGTATGAAACCGGTGGGAGCTTCGCATGATCAAATACTATGGAAAAGTTTTCATATATCCTTGGAGGGTAAAGCAAGGGAGTGGTATAGAGCCTCCTAAGACATATGGCAAATGCCTACCATAGTGGGGCCAATCTGTGAAAGGAAAAATATTGCCATCACTTTCCTTATAGATATCAGATTAAGGTTTTCTTTAGATATTTCGAAAGAACACTTCAATATATACAACTTTCATGAAGACCTTAAAGAAAAATTCTATCATCTAAATGGTCAAACATGGACCAGATTATAGGATCAGACGAAACCAAACGAAAAAGTAGACGAATTAAAAAAGCAGACGAATTGGGAAAATTGTCATCACTTTCCCTACAGATATTGGATTAAGGTTTTCTTTGGATGGTTTGAAATAAGACTTCAATATATACAACTTTCATGAAGTCGTTAAAGATAAATTATATCGTTTGAAGGGCCAAACATGGAGCAGATGATAGGATCAGAAGAAATCAAATGAAAAAGCAGATTAATTGGAAAAATTGCCATAACTTTCCCTACAGATATCTGATTATTGTGTTCTTTATATGGTTTGAAAGAAGACTTCAATATCTACAAATTTATAAAGACCTTAAAGAAAATTCTATAATCTGAAGGGTCAAACATGGAGCAGATGATAGGATCAGATTAAACCAAACGAAAAAGTAACGAATTGAAAATGCAGATGAATTGGGAACATTGCCATAACTTTTTGTAAAGAGATCGTATTAAGGTTTTATTTTAATGGTTTGAAAGAGGAATTCAAAATCTAAACTTTCATGAAGACCTAAAAGATAGATTCTATCATTTGAAGTGTCAAAAATGGAGCAGACAATAGTATATAAAAGGAGAAGTTTCAGTCAACAACAGAAGAAGCAGAAAGTCAACTATAGAAGATATGACGTCATTACAGATGATATGACATCATCACAGATGATACGTCTTTACAGATGATATGATGTCATCAAAAATGATATGTATTTATAGATGATATGATGTCATCACAAACGATACATCTTTACAGAAGATATGACGTCATCACCGATAATACACTCTGTACTCTTGAACATCTCCACTTAAAAGGATCATAACTTTCAACTCCGATGTCAAAAAATTTCATACTTTATACCATTGGAAAGATAGAAAGATAAAATACAACTTTTTACAAGAAAACTTTGTCTAATTTAGCTTATGTCAATCCAAAATTTCCCTCAAATTCAGAACATGAATTTTACATTCATCCACCAATGTACTACACCCAGTTCTCAACTTTGTGATAAATTTTGAGAATTTTAAAGACAGAATGTAAATTCGATGTCTTCATAAGAAATGTATTCATATGTCTCTGGTTTAATGAAAATATCATCTCATTTGGATAACTAGAGAAAAATTTATGGCTAAAAGACTGAAGCATATTCAGTGAATATTTTCCAGATCAACCACCCATTTTGTTTCAAAAACTTTCCTTAACACAACTTACACCAAGATCACCTTTTCTACTTCTTTTACTACTCATTCTCAACTTCATTTCAAATCCATATCATCCATAAAGAAATTATAGTCCATGATTAATCATGAACACCAATAACAGAACATATACATATATACATATTCTTCATCAACTTACAACACAAGTTCAACTTCATTTTTGCTTTCATTTTACGTCTAACTTTCACCTTAATTCTTCCCATTTCATAATCTCTTGTCTACCAAATACCAAAGTAAAAACATGAATCTATCCTCACTGCTCATTAACTACTTTACTCTTGTCTATCATTTATTGATTCAAGAATTTTCATTCATTTGTTCTTTACTCATGACTAATTGCCAAAATTTCTCATTTAATAGTTCTAATCTTCTAAGAAAAGTTTCGAGTACATAAAAAACAACTAGGAGTCTCTCTTCCTCATTGTGAGACAAGGTATTGCCAATTATAATAAGTAATCGCTCTTTAGACTCAAGAAAGGCATACTTCAAATTAGGGGGTAGGGGTTTCAACTCAATCACAGGAGGTTGCACAATAGAAGTAATCAATTTATGTAGTTCAAGAGAGAAAAGATTACTCCCCTTTCCTTCAACCAATGATAGTTCAAGCTCCACATAGTTGGTTCTACAATCTCCCTGTACTTCAGATGTTGAACCGACCTCATATTGATCTAATCTGACGACTTCCTGGGCTAACCCCTTCTGCCTTCTTCCAATCAGACACTTTGGTTGAGGTACAATACTTATAGTTGTGCCCTCATCGATGTCAGCCTTTATGGTGCTGAAATCACCTGAAAAATCAATGGAAAATCTTTCTTCCATGGGACCATCAGTGACAATCAAGGCATTCAAGGGGTTCGTTACGGAGTTAGAGTACACATGTTGTAGTTCAATCTCAGAGCATGCATCCTCAATAACAGTGTCAAACATGTTAGCTCCTAAGAGCGAATAATCCTCATGGGCGTTTTTCATAGCTTCATGCATGTTAAAACTCACTTGTTGATCTCCTACCTCCATGATGATTGTACCTTCTTTCATGCTAATCATAGTGCTATCAGTCCTTAAGAAGGGTCTATCGAGGATCAAGTTAGTGTCCTGCACAACTTCAAAAGATATGTTAAGTACATAGAAATCAGCTGGAAAAACTCAACCCTTTACCTAGACTCAAATGTCTTCTATGATCCCAACTAGATGCCTAAGAGACCTATCAGCCAATTGCAACACTATAGATGTAGGTTTTAGACTCTTAACTCCTAATGATGTGTAGAATGACCTAGGAATCACATTGATTGCCTCCCCTATATCTAACAAGGCTCCTTCTATGGTAACTTTTCCTATTATGCACGGAAAGGTGAAAGATCCAAGATCTTAGCACTTAACAGGTATTTGGGGTTTGAAAAGTGCGAACACATTTGGGATGACTTGTACTCTCTCATTAGGCCTAAACTTTCTTTTGTTAATGCACAAGTCCTTAAGGTAGTTTGCATAAGCAGAAACCCTTTTTACTAGGTCAAGCAAAGAGATGTTGACTTCTACTTTCCCAAAAAGGTCAGTGACATCTTTTTCATGTTTACAATCAGTCATTCTTTTGCTAAGCAAATATGAATTTGGAAAAGGAAGGTCTTTTATGCTTACCTCCTTGTCAGTTGCTTCTTGGGTTCCTTACTTGCTTGATTCTTGGGTATTCTTTGAATTTACTTCCTTGCTCCTAGAATTTTTAAAATCCTTTTCAGTCAAGAGTACTCTTTCCTTTAAACTTTTAAACTTCTTGACTCTCTCAATTGACTAAGACAATTCTCTACCCTCATTCTCCTCTTCATCTTCTCCTTCATCTTGATTCCTGAACCTCACTTGTTTCCCACTACGGAGAGTTATGACATTCAAACTTTTGGGATTAATAACGGTATTGGAGGGGGTAGCTCCAATGCTTCTTACTTGATTCTCACTCATATTGTTGGAGAATTGGGTTACATAGGAATTGATGTTCTCGGCTTTTGTCTTCCTTTATTCCACACTCTTTTCTAGAGCATTGAACCGAGCAGTGGTTTTAGAGGAATCCTATTGAATGAGAAAGCCTATTGCATTAAATTGATTGTTGTTTGAAGTCCTTTCCTCCTTAATCAGAGCCATCATATTGTTTAGAAGTTGGTTGGTGTCCTCCGTTGGTAGGATAGTCAGGGTTTACTGTTAGTTCGGGAACTAGTCAGTGGAAGTACCAGCGACTTCTCCTTGTTGAAATCTATTTAGGCCTCTTCCTTCCTTGTTCCTTCATCCGATCTTGGGATTTGCTTTCCGTCCCTGATTATAAATGTTTGAATAGGGGTCACCATCTTCGATTGATGCGACCTTGATACACTGTAGACACCTCTTCATACCGACTGCGGTAAACACTAGATATATGCATTACTGATCCACAAATATCACAACTGGGTGTACTAAGATCCATAGAAGATGTTGGGTGCTGTACACTCATGTTTTTCAATTTTGTAGTGATGAAGGACAACTATGAAGTTACTCTGCTCTCCAAAGAGTCAACTTTAGACTCCAAATTCTCCATTATATTGGATTGTGTTGTTAAAGCTCCCAACTCATGGACACCTCTAGTATCTCTCACACTGTGTTATTGATGATTCAAAGCCATCTTCTTGATTAGATCCCAGGCCTCCATAGCTATAAGGTCAATCAGAGAACCTCCCGATGCCACATCCAACATACCATGATCTTGACTTTTCAGCCATCATAAAAATACTGCACTAACTGCTCATCAGGTATCTAGTGATGGGGGCATCTGGACAACAGGTCTTGGAAGCGGTTCCAATAGGTATAGAGTGACTCATCATAATCTTGACATGCCAAATATATCTCCTTCCTCACTGATGAAGTTTTGGAGGCTGAAAAATATTTCTCCAAGAGTACCTTCTTCATATTGGCCCAACCATGGTAGGCATTCGCCACATGCTTTGGGAGGCTCATATACCACTTCGTTACTTTTCCCTTTAATTATAGGTTAAAAACCTTCCATAGTACTTGATCAAAAGAAGATCCCACCAGCTTCATACTTTGACAGATCATGGAAAAAGATTGCAAATACATATAGGGATCTTCTCCTATCAACCTACGAAATTTAGGAAGAGAGTTAATGAGCAATCCTTTAACTTCAAAATTCACATCAAAATTAGGACAAGCAGTAGTAAATAGGTCATAATTCACATCAGAGGTAGTTACTTCCCTAATGGTCCTTTTTCTTTGATTCCCATTATTTTCACCAACTCGCTCCTACTCCCCATTACCTTCGTTATCACCATTCCTAGGTTGATTAGCATTAAGGTTAGGGTTTTGTAAAAAAGCTGGGTTCTCAGCCATTATCACTCCTTCTAATGATTCACTCTCACTGCTTTATTAACTAGACTCCTCTTCAACAACTACCTTACTTCTCTCTTTTTATTGACTCTCTTTTCTAATTTTTCTCAAACATCTTTCAATTTTAGGGTAAAAAAGTAGAAGTTTGGTTTTTCGGGGGATGCATGGGAACAATTCAAATGAAAATAAAAAGGCAACAAAATTTACTTGTAAGTACACAAAGTCAAATAAAAAGACAAGATGTGATGGATGCAAGTGTGTAGGTGTGTGAAAGTATGTATGAAAGTATGCATGCAAGTAAAGTATGGATGTATCAAAAAGTGATCAAAGAAATGATCAAAACTATGTGGGTACAAAAATGCTAAGTATGAAAAGTGCAAAAAGTTCATTATACTGTTTGTTTATGTTTTCAAAATTTTATGCTTTGCAAAGAAAATGAAATCCTATACGATTGACAAGTATGAAGCTAAACTATCTAGAACGCAATCTAAATAAAAGGCTCCTAACCTCACTTAGCAGCAAAATGACAAAAGCTAACCTAGGGAACCAATTGCTTGGTTCCCCAGCAACGACGTCATTTTGATCCGGACCTTAGTTTGTACCCTTGGAGATCAAATAAAAAATATAAACCAAAGATTGAAATATAGGATGCAACCTCAAGTCATCTCACTTAATTGGAACCTAAACAAATGGACGTAAGCTAACCTATATGTCATGAAATGCAAGCAAATTTGGTAAAGAGGGTTTTTGATCTTTGGAAACCTTAACTATATTGAATGGACCTATAAGAAAAATGTGTAAAATGTAACTTTGGATTTTTAGGAATGGAAAACGGAAAGTTAAAGACAAATGATCAAATGGTGATAGTATCCTCTTGAAAATTGAGTTTTAGCTATCATAGTTCGAAATTAATTTTTGATGGGAGTGAAATCACTAATTTTCAAATAGGTAAACCCTAAAGAACTCTTTAAGTTCAAGATCTTAATCAATGAACTCCATTTCTTAAGACTTTGTTAAATGCCCTTAGTATCTGTAGTGGGTAAGTCAATGCAACAAGTCACTTTGGGATCTCAAATCAACTCAATATCAAACACAACTATGCCAAGATAAAAGAGATTCAACAAAATCACAAATGGACATATATGAGACTTCATATATTTAAGATCAAATTTTTATATCAACAAATCGTGATCACACATTTAATATCTATCACTTGATTAAACTCTAACCAAGAACATTCAACAACAAATTACAAATCCTAAACCTAGGAGTTCATAAATCATGGCTAAACATAGATTTTGCTACTCCCCTTTTAAGCCCATTGAACTCAAGCCATTGCTACATCTTCAAGAGGAGAGAGGTGCCTAGCCATACATAGCTTTAAGAGACTTCACAATCGAGAACGCACTAGAGATACCCATGGTAGCAATTGACAGTAGAAAGTGGAAGAAAATGGTGACAATAGTGTGTGCGTAAAGATGGAGTTGTATGGGATGATGGAATAATAGTATGAAGTGTCGGCTCTTCTCCTTGTTGTAATTGAGCCTAAAATAAGTCTTTTTCATAAAATGGGTTCATGGATTTGGTTGCAGTTGCCAAAAATGGTTCGGGTCTGTGCTAATTCGAAGGTTTTCCCATGGAAAACTTTTCTCAAAAGATTTCTTCAGTAAACTTCAGCTTTTGCTGCAATAAAACATCATCTTCACTGTGACAAACTTGCCTATTGCCCTCGTTCACTTGTTGACTTATTTTGTTGGCCTTCACTCCTTGACTCTAATTTTTGAATCTCTTACAATGAAAAATAGTAGTCTGTAGAATCAATTTTTTTTAAGAAAATTAATTTAGTGCAATTACTAGTTATTTGTAACAATTTTACCCTCAAACTACATTAATTCAAGACAAGCACTCAAGAGTTGAATTAAGCACAAAATCTAAAAATAAGAGACAAGAAGTATAATAAAAACCATGAAATTGTCACCAATTGATATAGGAAACTTGAGTTCAATCAAATTCCCCCACACTTAGACCTTTGTACTCCTGGACAAAGTTTATAAAAGTCAAAGAGGCACAAGTGTAAAATAAAATTCTGACCATGCTTAAAAATGAGAGCAAAGAATCAGTTAAGTCACTTCCTCAGAAATTAACCCAAGTAGATTGAAAGACTGCTAAGAAAATAAACACTATAATCACTTAATCCAAGAGATTAGGCAAAAGAGATTTCTCTTAAGGTGTAACTCACTTGTCTTGGGTTAATTTCACTCTATAATCTATTTAGCCCATTCTCTTCTATAAGCTTGTGATAATTCTACCTCTCCACCACAAGAACTATAATTTCAGAAATTAAGAGAACTTTTCAAGGTTGTAATGTACCGAAGGATAAATGAAATAAATTGAATAGAAGAAGGAAAAAAATGATTACTTGCACCACAAGTATTTTTCTCATGAAACAAACGCCAACTATGCGTAAGAAATATTTAGACAAACAACAAACATAATTTAACACATTTTTATTACATTTCTCTTTTGAGAAAGCTTTCTGTTTTTTTTTCTTTTAACTTATTGGAACTTTTGGAACTCTTTTTATTTCTTTTCTTTTGTATAGGAACCCTTGTTTTGTCTTTTTTATCAGCTTTAACTAGAGATGAGATACTCATATTAATTGTGAAATATGTATGTGATAGGCTGTGTGGATGAGTCTTTGGATCAATCCCTTGGAAACTGAATCAAAAATTTAATTCGAAGGATTGCAATATAGAGTGCAACCCCGGGTCGTCTCACTTAATCAGAACCTAGTGCAAATGATCTAGGCTGGCCTAATTGTCATGGAATGCAAACTAAATTAGTTAATAGTGGGGTTTTGGATTGTTTTAATTAAACTAAGAAAATTAAACCAAATGAAAGAAAAGTGTATAAAAAGTATTGTTTTTGGATTTCTGGGAAATGAATAGTGAAAACTTAAAGAATGATTAAATGTGATAAAATCCTCTTGAAAACAAGCTTTGGCTATCATCGCTCAAAACAAATCTTTTGGGAGCGAATTCACTAAGCTTTCAAATGATAACCTTAAAGAACTCTTTAAGTCCAAGGTTTTAATCAATGAACTCCATTTCTTAAAACCTTGTTGAATGCATCTTAG
>JAOQMP010072920.1:0-20624 GCA_027563575.1 Erythroxylum pedicellare | reverse complement strand
GCAAAATTTAAATTGGATTTTAAAATTGTTTTCAAATAATAAGAATTTAATTTATTTAGAAATCAATGAATTTAATCTAATTTAATTTTTCCAAGAAGTTGGAAATATTATTTTAGATTATAAAGATCAATAACTAAAATCAAACGAAGGTTGATGTTTTATGTATATAATTTGATTATGAGTGCATAAGTTGCATAGTTTATTTATATGTTTGATATATATATTAGATGTATGTTAAATTGCATATTTTATATGTGTGATATTTTTCATGCAATTTTTATTTAATGAGACAACCAAAATGAAATCCCCCTTTAAAATATTAAGTACACATCAAGAGAATGTGATTGATGACTTCCAATATTATAAGAATAATCCAAAGATTTAATTACTAGGCTTGTTGAGTAAACTCAAGGCCGTTTTAAACCAAATATATTTAGTTTTATGATAGTGAGTTCTATTTAACTAAATTTGTGTGATTTGGATGAACAAACTCATGATTACATGAATTTAGAGACATGGTTAGGAATAACATATAAGATATGTTTTGATAGGAGTTATCACTTAACGGATCTAGGAGTCACATAAAATGTGATTAATAAAATTGTTATCTACCTAATTTAAGTTTAGTTGGTTTATTGAGCAAACTCAAGAATAACTATATTTGAATGGGATCTTGACCAAAGATTAGACCTGACCCACTAGAAGATTAGAGTAATCTTTCCGAATAATAGTGAGGGCTAGTATTTCGGATAAAATAGTGTTATATACATTATTAATGTCCTAATCTCTTTTGATAGTCATGGCATATAATTGATTACTTGCTTTTCTAACATTTATATTCTGTTTTAAGTATAATTTACCTTGTTTAGTATAGTTGATAATAAGTTCGTGAACTAAATTTTTTGAACATAGATTATGTTTAAGAAGAGTTTTCAAAAATAGAAAAGAATATTTGTATGTTCACTATGCAATTTTGCTATAATCTCTGTTGAGGATTCGATGACAAAGATTTAGAGATATGTCAAAATCATGTAGATGACAAAATATATTGACACTTTAAGTTGCCTAATTTATCATAAATTTTTATGACAACATATAAGATGTATGTCAACACTATGATAGTAAGGTATAAGAGGTTGCATAGAGTAGAGTTGAATGGTATAGTACCTTGTTAGAATTATTCCACTTAATTTAGACTATTAAAAGCATAAACGTGGACATTAATTAAAGGCATTTGTTGTAGTATGATAATAGTTTTCATAAGAAGAAAAATGATTACATTAATTTTCTTGCATATACGAGAAATGATAGAGACCATACGTATTTCTAGTTCATACTTATAAGTATTTACCGTTGAATTTAAATTCAACATTATAACAATATTGAAACCATGATAAGAAATATATTGTTAAGTAAAGTTAGTTGATATAATTTGATACAAATAGTTTGAATGTGTTGGATCAAAGGAGACTTATAGTTAAAATAAATGGAAAGAATACAAAGCTAGATAACCTATACTATCCTTTTATGTCATGTTGGTTAAATTAACATAACGAGAATCATAAAGTTACATACAAGGATCTATGTATCCTTTTGATTATAAATTGTATGAAACTTGTAAAACTTTTAAAGTTGAAGAATAAATAAATCAACCTTTTATGAAAGGATGATAATAGTATTGAATTGTTAAATTTATACATATGATGTATTACATGGAATAATAGTTCATAAAAGGATAACACTTATATTTCATTAGATTACTAATGAATTTAAATGATATAGTCATATGAATTAAATTAAATGATGATTTAAAATTTTGAAATTTTGAAGTTGCTTAAATCTAAGTAGAAATTAAGCATTAAGAATGTTGAAGCATTTCGATGAGATCGTTGTGGTGGGTTTTAATATTTTTGTTGTCTATGGGGAATGAGATTCTTTGGTGAATACCTTCATAATAAATTTTCATAAAAGTATGCCTTTATATAAGGAGGAAATTATGATAAGTCTTTGAAAGAGTCAAAGTTAATGATTCAAGGATGTGATGCTTGGTTGAAGCATACATTATCCATTAAGTTTATAATTAAATTGGAAAATAAAAAGTTATGATATATCCTAAAGGTTGGATATAATCTTATAGACCTATTAAACAAATTGTTTGATTCAATCTATACTTATAAGATAATTGTTATCAAGATAAGTAGTGGGAGTAAGATGAAATTTGAAAAGTTCAAAAGTCATGACAATACATCTAATTAAAACTAGATCTTTTATTGATACATTTGATGTATAGTTGAAAGGCTATGAGATATTGAAAGATTCACTTTCTTCATAAATTCAAAGAGTTTATTTTTAGAGATGATTGTGAATTGATCATATTTATAAGAAGATTAGTAGGAGTATAGTTGTCCTCTTCAATAGGAGTATGTGGAGAAATATTATTCATATAGAAAAACAATTCTAATTTTCAGTTATTGAAAATATAATTATCCAATAATAGCTCTTGTTGGATATGAAAAGGTAACATCTTAACTTTAGGAATTAGTATCTATAGAGATAGAATAGAAGTTGTTCCCCTATTTTAAGTCCAAGTACATAGCTCATGCACTAAAGATGATTAATAGTTGAGATATCATATATTTATGAAGTATTAAAGATATCCATTATGCTATGTATGAGTTAATAATAAATTCAAGGAGATAAGGATATTTACTTCATAAGTAAATCATAATTAAGGTTTATTTTACTTAGAAAATTATGATTTTAAGATTGGAAATGTTCCAATATAGCCATATTTGCTAATTAAGCCATAATACATTTTTCATTTGGTGGAAATGATTAATTTGGTGAATAAGTTCTTTAGTTAATTTGATGTAGTTCCTTACATTGTTTAAGACAGTAATGTACTGTGGAACATTAGAGTCATTAGGCATCCAAAATGATGTAATGTCTCATCAAAGTTCCAATGATGTATTTAGGCAAAATTTCTTAATTACGATGATAATTAAGATGGAAGTTGTAAGATTTAAACAAGTGCTTACTACAGAGAATCTTGTAGAATTCTCGCATTAAGCCACTATCATAGTGATAGCATGATCATTATATAGTGATATGTTATATAATACTTAAACGATTGGTTTAGTGCAAACAGGACATTGTTAGTTTATTCCATACAGTTAATCAATTTGGTTGTAGTTAAGTGATAATTATTTAAAGACATTCTTTATCTTGTACATGTTTATATGTATATGATAAAGTCTATGGAATAATTACAAATTGCAAATGAAAAAATAATGAGATTAATATTGTATTTATGTATTATTCCTCAATTATTTCTAGTCATTGTTTTATTAAAACTGGACAATAATAGAACATAAAAAGTCAGCACACGTTGTATTTTTTCTTTCAAAGGAAGTAATCAATATCATAGATCAAACAATATAAATAATTAAATAAACATTTAGGTGTTTGTTAGAGAATAAGTTCACCAATTAAACCCGATATAAAAAATCTACATACAACATTATTTATATGTCTATGGAATTTCTCATTATGATGATTATATCCTAATTGAAATGATCCATGTTCATGAAAGTACATGTGAGATAAGAGTTAAAATTGTGCTATGATTTCAATATGAAAGGCATATAACTTGAATTTTAGTATTGATGGATTATAGTTAGTAAATTGGAATTAACTGATACCATTATAGATTTGAGGTATTTAAATGTATATTTGGACTAGGAAAATTATCAAGTGACAAGTTAAGTTGGTACATGGAAATTATAATGACTAAGCCTAAGAATTAGTAACATTTGGCCTAGCTAATACATTGACATTTGGCATCATTTAATGTGTGACATTTGGCAGCATAATAAAAGGACAAGTGGCTTAATTAAAGTGTTACCTATGGCAGCTTAAATGGACTTGTTTAAGATATGTTTGAACTTAAATTGGGAATTTGATGTAATTGAGTAATAGTTAGTTTAATTATGCATTATCAATTGAGATGATAATGTAAAGAATGTATAGTTTAATAATGATGAATATAATGTTGAATTGCTTGGTGTGATCATAAATGAATGAGTTTCAAAGGCTTATGTATTATGAATTGGCTATGGATGTTTGTGAATTGGGAATTTCTGCAATAATATTGTGATAATTCCTAACCATAGGAGTTTGAAATTTGGGATTGTGCTAGAAGTGCTTCCTATTTGTGATGAATCAATACCTTTATTGATATATTATTGCACAAACTTGTAATTGTATGACATATGAACCTGTTTTGTTTTAAAACTATTAAGTCCTAGTTGTGGGGAAATAGGCTTACCTATAAGGGTCTACAACTACTCTTGTGACACTTTGATGTCTTTTATTATTGACACTTCAGTGTCTCCTATTACTAACACTTCGGTGTCTCTTGTTATTCAGGCATAAGTCTCTCCTGTTCTATGATACCGATAATGGTATCTCTTGTATTTGTCCCATTACCCACTTCTGTAAAACGGATTAGCAGTCTAACTTGTTTTGTATTTTGATACATGTTTATTTGTTATATAAACAAAGTCTGTTCTGGTTTAAATCATGTTCTGATCTGAAGGGTTTATACCCTATTCTGATACTCAGTTCTGACATTTGTAAATTTTGATATGAGAATTAGATGATTTGCTTCAATATGAGAAATATTCTATATTGATAAATTATATTTGGTTTTGAAATACATTGTGTTTGAATTCTAAGATTGGTGAGTTTTGCTCTGGAAAAAATATATATTATGTTACTATGTTATATTATGTTTTGTGATTCATGATATGTGGATTGCTTTTGAATATGTGAATGTTTAGATACAGTTTTCATTATATATCCTATATAGTTATTCCCCACCAAGCTATATGTTTAGCACAATAGATTTGCCTTGTGTAGGTTTAGATAGAAGTGTATAAAGACTGGGACAAAGATACCCGCAGTGGCCAATGAAGAGTGTGTTTTGTTATGAATAATGGTTGTTGTTACTGACCTGTACTCAATATGATGAGACATTTTGTATTTTACATATATGGTTTGTAATATTTATAAATAGGAAGAAATTTGGATTTCAAGGCATGTAATATGTTTTTTGTTATATTACTACATTATGTATAGTATGTTTAAAGCATAATGAAATGTATGGTGCTTGAGTTTCTAAGAATGCTTGGAATTGTTGGTATAATTTGTTTTGGGTCCCATGGGATATGTGGGTGTTACATCTTTTGGTATCAGAGCATGGTTTAGGTGATTCTAGTTTAACCAACCCTTAAATACTGCTTATACTTAAGTGTAAAGTTGTGTTTTGGCCTAATGATGTTTGTCCCATGTTTTGATTATAGAGTTAAAGATGGAAAGATCTCACGAAGCCATTAACAAGGTTGCTAGGAGTAATAATCTTGAGTAATCTCATCCATCAATATTTGGACCCTCTAGGGTCAATTAAGGTGAAGCTAAGGTGCCACCTCCTCGTCCAGCTCAGGGAGAGGCTTTAGTTAAGTTGTCTTAGGATATAATGACATTACTACATCGTATGACTGTACCCAAGGCTTCAATTAATCAGCTGCGGAAGTATAGAGTTGAAGAATTTACTGGGACAAATTTGGAGGAATTTAAAAGAACTGAGTTCTGAATAGAGAAAGTGAAGAGGGTATTAGATGGAATTAGTTGTCCACTAGATCAGATTGTGCATTGTGATGTCTCTCTTTTTCAAGGAGCAGGAATCCTCAGATACCGGTGCCTCTGACTTGGGATTTCTTTTCCTAATAGTTTAAAGCTAGGTATATTACAGAGGCTTACAGAAAAGAGAAGTGGAAGTAACCTTTGAACCTAAAATAGAGGAACTTCTCGATTGTTGAGTACGATCGGGAATTCAATCGACTTAGTAAGGATGCCCCAAACTAGTACTTCCTGAGGAGTTCCGATGTCATCAATTCAGGGATGGTTTGAATGATTCCGTCAAGGAGCATCTGGAAGCATTTAACCTTTTGTAACAAGTGAATTACCATCAGTTGGTGCAAGCTGCTATGAAAATAAAAAGGTAGGAAATGGTTAGGAGACAAAGGAGTCCAAAGGGGCTTTTCTAAAGGTGGTCAATCCTCAGGTAAGCAAAGTCAGGAAGATGCTTCCTCTGCACCAGAATTTACTCAGAGATCTATGGCTTAAAGAAGGCGACAAAATTTTCCCTCATCGACTACTACTGGTAGGGGTTCCTCTGTGGGTCGAGGTTCTAGTGCCCTGTAGTTCCCTCATTGCTCTGTACATCATTAGGGTATTAGTTGGAGGGCTAGGGGTGCATGTTTATTATGTGGAAGCACTGAGCATCTGATAGCTAATTATCCTCTAAGACAATCTTATACATCAAAATTCAGTAGGGAGGTCTCTCATGCATTTGTTGGGAATAGAGGATGTAAAGGATCTAGTCAGAACAGACCTAATCTGAGTACCTAATTGAAAACTGCAGATCAACCAGCTATGCCTTTTGCTTCAACTTAAGCTTATGCATTGAAAGCTCTTGAGGATCAGGACGCACCTGAGGTCATTGTTGGTATTGTTTCTGTCTTTAATTATGAAATGTATACATTGATTAATCCTGTCTACTCATTCCTGTATCTGTGTTAGAGAAATGTCTGACAAGGAGATGCCTATAGATTAGTTAGAGTATGAAATTCATGTAACCAGTCCCCTGGGTAGTAGTGTATTAGTTAATCAGGTGTTTAGGAATTGTCCTATTATGGTCCAAGGAAATGAATATGTAGCAGATTTGATCAGATTGCCTTTTCATAAATTTGATTTGATTTTGGGTATGGATTGGTTGTCCAACCATCAGGAAATAGTTGATTATAATGCTAAGATAGTTATACTTAGGAAACCTGATCAGCCTAAAATAGTATTGCATGGCATCCACACTAGTTCTTTAGCTAATGCGGTATCTGCTATACAACTCGAAAGCTCCTTAGGAAGGGATATGAAGCTTACCTAGCTTTTGTGTTTGGTTATAAGAAGGAGGGTGGTAAATTGCTAGATATTGCAGTGATGAATGAATTTCTAGATGTGTTTGCTGAGGAATTACCTAGACTCCCTCCTGAAAGGGAAGTGGAGTTGTTTATTGAAGTCATGCTTGCCACTACTCCTATATTTAGAACACCGTACAGAATGACTCTTATTGAATTAAAGGAGTTGAAGGTGCAATTACAAGAGCTTCTAGATAAAGGGTTTATTCGACCCATTGTGTCACCGTAGGTAGCATCGGTCTTGTTTGTTAAGAAGAAGGATAAACGTGCATCGATTACAGGAAATTGAATAGAGTCACAGTGAAAAACAAGTATCTGTTACCAAGGATTGAAGACCTATTTGATCAGTTGAAAGATGCAGGAGTGTTTTCAAAGATAGATCTACAATCAGGGTATTATCTACTTCGGGTAAAGGGTGTAGATGTTTCGAAGACTACATTTAGGACCTGTTGTGGACATTATGAATTCCTAGTAATGCCAAGTTAACTAATATTCTAGCGGCATTTTATGGATGTGATGAATAGAGTATTCAGGCCTTATTTAGACGACTTTGTTGTGGTGTTTATAGATGATATGTTAGTCTATTCTAAAAATGAACAAGACCATACTGAGCATCTCCAAATTGTGTTACAGACCCTGCAAGAAAAATAGTTGTATGTTAAGCTGAGCAAGTTTGATTTTTAGCTTTAAGAGATATCTTTTCTAGGACATGTTGTCTGGGATTAGAGTTGATACTAGTAAGATAGAAGCAATTGTTAACTGGAAGCTATCACGGAATGTGAAAAAAGTGAGAAGTTTTCTGGGTTTGGCTAGTTATTAAGGGGTTCTCGGTGATAGCATCCCCTTGAACTAAACTGTTACGGAAAAGAGTGAAGTATGAGTAGTCTGATAGATGTCAGAACAGTTTGGATCAACTAAAAAGTATGCTTACTGAAGCTCCTGTATTAGTTCAAGCTACTTCTGTAAAGAGTATCTTATGTTTAGTGATGCATCTAGAAATGGTTTGGGTTATGTTTTGATGCAAGATAGGAGGGTAGTTACTTATGCCTGTAGGCAACTACAGTTACATGAATAGAATTACCCTACACATGATCTGGAACTTGCAACAGTAGTGTTTGCCTTGAAAATTTGGCGGCACTACTTGTATGGTGAAAGGTGTAGAATTTTTAGAGATTATAAGAGTCCAAAGTATCTACTTACTTAGAAAGAACTTAATATGAGACAGCGGTGTTGATTGGAATTGTTTAAAGACTATGATTGTATTATGGACTACCATCTAGGTAAGGCTAATGTCATGGCTAATGCCTTGATTCGGAAGACCATTTCAGCATTATCATTGAAGCAGATGAATGGGAACTTGTATCTGATGGAGCTTTAATAGCTCAATTAAAAGCAATGCCTACTTTGAGACAAAAGAGCTGTGATGCTTAGACAATAGCTCAGTTACAACAACTTATCTTAACTACTTAGGAAGGTAAATAGCCAGATTTTTCTATGAAAGGAGATGGTGAATTGTATTAAAAAGATCGGTTATGAGTGTCGGCTAATGATGAACTGAAGAAAAAGTTGTTGTTTGAGGCTTATAATACAGCCTTTACTATACATCTTAGTGGAAACAAGATGTATCATGATCTAAAGAAGCATTACTGGTGGTCAAGTATGAAACGAGATGTTTTGGATTATATAGCTATGTCTGACATATCAGTAAGTTAAAGCTGAGCACCAGGTTCTATCTGGTTTGTTACATCCTATTTCTATTCCTCAATGGAAATGGGATAACATTACCATAGACTTTGTCACTGGACTTCCTCTCACTCAAAGGAAACATGCTACTGTATAGGTGATTGTGGATAAGTTTACCAAATCTGCTCACTTTCTGCCTATATGTCCTAACTATTCTTTGGATAGGCTTGTAAACCTATATGTGAGTGAGATAGTGAGACTGCATGGAGTACCGTTATCTATTATTTTTTATTGTGATCCTCGATTTACTTTGAGATTTTAGAAAATTCTGCAAAAGACTTTAGGTACTCAAGTTAAGTTTAGTACTACCTTTCATCCCCAAACAGATGGATAATCTAAACGGGTTAGATAGATATTAGAAGATGCAACATGGAAACTAGAAGAGACCATGGAAGCTCAGTATCCTTAACTATTCTGATCAAGTATGAATTTTAAAGACAAAATTCTTTTAAGGGGAGAGAATTGTAAGGCCCTAAAATATACCCTAGTTGAAATGATACATGTTCATGAAAGTATATGGGAGATAAGAGTTAAAATTATGCTATGATTTGAATGTGAATGGCAAATGACTTGAGTTTTATTATCGATGCACTATAGTTAGTAAATTGGAATTAATTGATATCATTAGAGAGTTGAGATATTTAAATGTAAATTTGGACTAGGAAAATTATCAAGTGACAAGTTAAGTTGGTACATGGAAATTAAAATGACTAAGCCTAAGAATTAGTGACATTTGGCATAGCTAAAACATTGATATTTGGTAGCATAATACAAGGACAAGTGGCTTAATTAAAGTGTTATAGATGGCAACTTAAATGGACTTGTTTAAGGTATGTTAGAACTTAAATTGGGTATTCGATGTAATTTAATAATAGTTAGTTTAATTATGCATGATCAATTGAGATGATAATGTAAAGGATGTATAGTTTAATAATGATGAATACAATGTTGAACTGCTTTGCGTGATCATGAATGAATGCGTTTCAAAGGCTTATGTATTATGAATTGGCTATGGATGTTTGTGAATTGGGAATTTCTATGATAATATTGTAATAATTATGGACCATTAGTGTCGGAGGAGTTTGAAATTTGGGATTGTATTAAAGGTGCTTCCTATTTGTGATGACTTAATACCTTTATTGATATATTATTACATATACTTGTAATTGTATGACATATGAACCTATTTTGTTTTAAAACTGTCAAGTCCTATTTGTGGGTAAATAGGCATACCTATAAGGGTTTGCAGCTGCTCCTGTGAGATTTTGGTGTCTTGTCTTATTGACAATTTAGTGTCTCCTGTTACTGACACTTTGTTGTCTCTTATTATTGAGACATAATTCTCCTCTATTCTGTGATACCGATCACAGTATCTCCTATATTAGTCCCGTTACCCACTTCTGTAAAATGGATTAGTAGTCTAACTTGTTTTGTATTTTGATACATATTTAGTTTTGATATAAACAAAGTATGTTCTGGTTCAAATCATGTTCTGATCTAAAAGGTTTATACCCTATTTTGATATTCAGTTCAGACATTTGTACATTCTGATATGAAACTTAAATGATTTGCTTCAACATGAGAAATATTCTATATTGATAAATTATACTTAGTTTTGAAATACATTGTGTTTGAATTCTAATATTGGTGAGTTTTGCTCTGGAACAAATATATATTATGTTCTACTATGTTTTATTATGTTTTGTGATTCATGATATTTGGATTGCTTTTAAATATGTGAATATTTAGAGACAGTTTTTATTATGTATCCTGTTTAGTTATTCCCCACTAAGCTATATGCTTAGCAAGGTAGATTTTCCCTATGTAGGTTTAGATAGAAGGGTATAAAGACTGGGACAAAGACAACTGCAGTGGCCAATGAAGAGTGTGTTTTGTTGTGAATAATGTACAGTTTGTTGATGTTATTAACTTGTACCTAATACGATGAGACATTTTTTATTTTGCAAATATGGTTTGTAATATTTATAAATAGGAAGAAATTTGAATTTCAAGGCATATAATATGCTTTGTGTTATGTCACTACATTCTTCATAGTATGTTTAAAACATAATGAAATGTAATGTAATGTATGGTGCTTGAGTTTCTAAGAATGCTTGGAATTGTTGGTATGATATGTTTTGGGTTTTGTTATGTGTGGCATCTACATATCCTCCTAGGGGTATGTGGGTGTTATAATATAAGTGATCATTTAACTTGTAGTCTCCAAAGTTATCTTGTATAGAGATTACTATGTTTTGATACTACTTATGACCTAATTAATTATAGATCGTTTAGTCAGTAATCAGTGGATTTAGCATAAACTATATGGAGATAGTTGATTGATCAAGATATGATTCATCACCCTAAAGTAATTAGGGGGAATGTTTATTGTCCTCGATTAGTATTGACTTGGGAAATCCTTGGCCAAGGTCAAATGATACTTTGTAAATAGTTTACAAATATCATTAATTGAATTAATAGCTAATGGAGGAGAATTAATATGATTGGACTCAAAATAAAGTGGACATTAATTTCATGTTCTATGTTTAATTGGAACATTGCATGGTAAAATGATTGAATTATACAGAAAAATAATACATATAAAGGTTAGTCAAAACCACTTTGACATTCCTAAACATTTGGGAAGTCATGATGCATTACTGGACATCAATCTTGATCTATGATTACAAAGTGCTTAATTAGAGAATTGAAGATAAATTAAAATGAGTTTTAATTTATTTAATTCTACTTATGAATTAGAATTATAATTTCTAAGCATTGTCAACGTATTTAGGAATCTAGTGGGTCTCACATAAAGAATGAGTTAAAGAGAATAAAGATATTTTAATTAAGTATGAGATATTTAATAAATAAGGATTAATATGAGATATTATATTTTAATTAAGCATAATTGATATTTAATTAGAATTATCTATAATTATAATTAAAGCTAATTAAAATTAAAATTTAATTTCAATTAAATTACTAAAATGTCCAAAACTTATTATAAATAGGCTTAAGCTCTAATGAAGCTAGCACTTCTTGGTTAACCACCTTTGTAAGAGTCACAAAGTTCTCTCAACTTGTTTTCTTGGATACTATTAGAGATCGAACACTTGTATGGCTACGATAGTTAAGATGGATCAATTTTAAAAATGGTTCGAAGAATACAACAACTATATGATTAGGCCTCAAAATAGTATATGAATTACGATTAGTGTTTGATTATAATTTATGCATTAATTATTTTATAAAATTAAAGTGATCTTAATTTGAAAGAAATTAAAATTAAAAAAATTGTAATTATGCTGCAATCGGGATATGCTTCTCGATCTCCCATCAATATCTTCATAAGATGAGAGCAGATCAACCACGCGATAAATACTAGAGACGCACACACAGGCAACGTTGATGGAGACTAGAGCAAACAATGTTGGCAGTTTAGAAGTAGGTACCTAATTCAGGCTATTGTAGCATAATTGAAAATAAATCAAGTAAATCCCCATATTGTAGAGGGAGACTTGCTGAACAACCACCTAAATTGGAGTTTGGTGTTGAGCTCGGATCAAATGCAGTTAGAGCTCTTGGATGCTTAACTTCTAAACAGGGTGGCAAATCTGGTGTAAGTACCAGTGTTGGTACTAGTGGTGAACTTGGATCAAATGGGACTTAGAGCTTTTAGAGGATTAAGTTTAAAGGGAAGGGGGAGTGAATCGAAATGGAAGTTTGGGCGCAACAGATGAATTCCTCAAGCTACCATTTCTAACCCTACCAAAATGTGGAAAATATCAAAATATTCTTAATCATCCAATGTTCATTGCCTTTTGTTTAATCTAATAGTTCAATACAATGTATCAAATACTATTTTGTACTAGTTAGTATCAGCCGGCCGGTACCGTACTGGCTGAAAAACAGAATGGTATTATCATATTGGTACCAGCTTCAGGTACTTACTGGTACCAAAAGTTTAACCCAAATATTGGCCAATACTGGCTAGTACTCAAAATACCATCCATATACTAGCTAGTACCATAATTTTAATAAAAGATGAGGACCTTTTTGTAAAAATAAAAAATAATTAGCCCTAACCCCCTGCCCTTCGATGCCTGCCCCTATCTCTATTTTTTCATTTTTTTGTCTCTCTCAAACTCACCTCATCCTCGCTCTATCTCACGCTATTTTCCTCTCCACTCTCTCTCTCTCATTCTCCTCTCCATCTCCGATAGCACTCTTACGTCCTACCTATTCGATGTTGCTCCTATGTCCTACCTCTCTAGCGGTACATCACGCGAACCCTCTCTGACGGTCATCTTTGGATCTTCCTCAGCCACGTAAACCCGTCACCACCGAGCCTTATCGAAACCTCCATCAGCCTTCAGTCATCTTGCACGAGGACCACCAATGCACCACGCTACCATCGTCTACTCTCCTCTATCATCCACGCATCCGCAGCTATCAGATTTGGGAATAATACCCAGATCTAAACCCGACCCTACCCGATCTGGAATAATACTGATTGTGAATTTTTGTTTGTGAGTGTTTTCACTTTCTGTTGATTTTTTTTTATTAATTGCATTTGTGTTGTGATTGTGAATGGAAAGTTGGAAAGAAATTGTGAAGCATTTGTGATTTGTTGTTAGTAGGAGTTGGATGGATAATGGATTGAATTTAAAGTTAAATTGAATGAAAGGAGTACGGTTTTGGTTCATTTGTGGTTCAGTTATTGATAATTGATGACTTGATTTAAGTTAAATTTTTTGGTCATTCATGACATACATTAAAAGTTAGAAAGATTTTCAATTCAAGTTTCAACTTAACTTAAAACTAACAAACCGAGAATGTAAATCAAAGAATTCAAAGTAAATAATCAATTGACATAATCTTAAAATTATTGAAACGGTATTTGGATATTGGTTAAATAATTAATTGAGTATAATAATAATTCGGTTGTGGTCTTGTGGAAAAGTCGAATAGGAACATTTATAATTATAATTATTCTATATCTCTATATTGTCTTTAATTTTTAGCCTAAAATTAGTCATCTCCTTAAGGATTTAAGTCTCTTGCATATCAACCTTTATTTATCCTAAAATTCATCCACCTCATAGTCTTTGCATATTTAAAATCTAATTTTCTTATTATTTCATTTTTATCTCATTTATAGTACTTTGGCATTAACTCTTCGAATAAGTGGGAAAGTTTTTTATTTCATCTTAATGAAAAAAATTAGTCAACTTGTGCATTCTATTTCAGGAGATTTATTAAAGGCAAGGATTTATGAAGATATGTCAATGACAATAATCATATTCCTAAAAAAACAAGAATAAAGATGAAAGTGAAGTTAAGGATGTTTAAGTTATGTGTTAATTCAAACAGATACTATCAAAACTCAATGTGCTCATAATTAATTCTCATAATTTCTTAAGTAACTAATTCCTCAATGAGGTAATATTATCTCATGTTATATTTATTTTCTCAATTGACTTCTTTTCTTGAATGATTTTCTCATTTCATTTGATTTCTTCTGATTTCACATTGACTTATTATGATGTTTATTCATTAATACTAGTTTCTCCACACATTTCAATTTATTTGTAATCTGAACTTCCTATGTTGGTAACATAGTCATCAAATCTAATTTGTATATCCTGAACATATTTGCATAGAATATAGTGTGGACCTAAGTTCTCCTCACATTAGCAATAGTGTCACCTCAAATTCTAGAATCTAATATTATAGTTAGATGCTTTACAACAACAAGCTACATGTATTCTCTGTAACATATTTAACCTCTTATGCTTGAGTTTCCATTAAAAATAGGACTCTAATATTCACTTTTGATTCATTACATATTCATTTCTGATTTATTCCTTCATTGATCATTCTTAAAAATAAATCATCTAGTTTACTTAACCTAGTTTGGCAGAATTTTTCTTCAAAAGAAAATTTCTTGCTACTATCATCTATACTATTCATGTAATCCTTATCAATCAATTATTTTCACCATTGCTTATTAGCAATTCGTAAAACCTCAAAAAGATCAATTTCAACTATTCATAGTATCTCAATAAGATCACTTTTTTTCATAACTTATATGATCAGAATATCCTTTATAATAAGGCTCAGCGAAGCGTGAAGCAGATTTTGGACAACACTTATCTAGAGATGTATTTATGACAAATCACCAATTAATAACTCATGTTAAGGACACCTTAATCTCTTTGATTCAGGACAACACTTCTGCTTTTATGTTTGTCCTCGATCGTGGGGACTATGCCATGATCGTGCCTTTTTTCTCTTTCCTCGAATTCATCACCTATATTAACATCATTAACAATCTCAAACTATCCCTGATTAATCACTATAAACATTTTCATATGTTACTTTAATTTATCTTAAACTCTGAAGTATGGAAACTATGACTAACAAATATTCAACAAGTCATAGATTGCTTCCTATATCATCTCCACACATATAATACATATGTGCTCAATATTCTCACTTGCCATGGTGATCCCGTTATTAGATATGTACTCAAAAAACTTAACCTTGACAACTTTTACATATATTGCTATCTTTATCTCACATTCTAATTACCATTAGATCATCATACATACGTATGTTCACAATCAATTCATAATTATAGATGCATAATCATTATGAAATTCTGATCTCAATTCCATTAACATATTCTTATGCTAAATCATAAATGCTATCACATTTATCAAACAATTGTTTCAAGTCCAAGTTCAACCTCTTAAGGTCATAGAAAATTCTTGTTTTCATTCCATTTTGCTTATATACTTTATTCTCATCATATCTACTTATATCTCTATTTTCCTCAAACAATCCACAACAATGCATTCACATCTATTTCACATTCAAGGATATACCATCAAAGTACAATATTGATGTCATATTCTATAATACATCTACCAATACAAATGCATTGAATCTTTATATGTCATATCTAACCATATACTATTTCTCATTTCTATATATACACAAACTTTCATTTTGTCACATTCTAACAGATCATCATTCTTCTTATTGTTTATATCAGCTCAAACTCTTAACAAATGCTCATGCAAGTGACTTATATAAATGCAACTTAGACAGGGGATCAGTTGCTACTGCCTGATACCAAATTGTGGTAACCCACTCTCAATGTGCATATCCCTGAACATACCAACAATATTCGAGAACATACTCTACGAGGGTGGTATGTTAGAATAGTCAGTCAATTAAAACTCATTACAAATTTTTCAAACATCACACGCATATGCGAAAAATCAATAAACAAATTGGGCCCACTTTCTTCGTAAACACTTTCATTGTTAGTGTTAATACACTCATTAATCAATCTGATTTACAAACATTTCCAATTTGGAAAATTATTATAAACAGAATTATTCAATTGCACGTGATACAATAATTGCACAATACACAATTTGATAGAAAATAAGAAAATACATATGCAGATACGAACTGATCCCAACCTCTATCTCTTACTCAAATGTAGTGGCCAGACTCTCGTTTGTCTAACAAGATAACTCCTCTGAGCCTAAAAGAATGTTATAATTTTGGGGTGAGTTTTGTGAACTCGTTGAGTGGACCATCCTCGATGGCTCACTCAATCACATAACACATCAATACATACAATCAAATATTTCACATCATTTCATTTATTATTATGTAGCATCATAAATCTATTTTGTTCAAAATTTTCACATTTCACATTCAATGTGTCAAAACAGTTGTTTCGATCATTCAAATCATAAATATTACTTATATGTTTAATTCACATGGGACTCACTTTCAAATGTTATTATTGTGACTAAGTGCCTATAATTGTCCCGTATCTATTGTGTATATTGGGCTCATTGATAACTGTCCCGTATTCGATAGGGATATTAGGCTCATTATACATAGTGAGCGTTTGGCTCTTAATAGTATTTTGAGCTTTAAGCTCCTTTTCCCTTTCTGAGCTTTAAGCTCTTTTTTGGTGGCTACTTCAGTCACAACAGCCTTTATGTTATCATGCATTTATGTAATGAAATGCATCAATCACATAAGATCAATCAATCACTTTATTTCACTTTATGTGTTCACTTTCATATGTCCTCAGACCTTCGTTCGGCATTCAACATTTAAGTTGAGAAAACATATAGTCAGTCTAATTCACATTCATTGAGCACTTCTAATATTATGCATGAATCAAACGCCTCGGACTTTCAAAGTCTGAAATCAGTACAATCACATTCACATAATCACTCAATATAAAATTTAAACAAACAATCACTTAGAGTAAGACCTTCTAGGTCGACTCACAGTTTGCTCCAGATTAGTATTAGCTTTTATGATCCAGAAATGTATGGGTGCGAATGTTTTATCCTGCCCATCAACATTATATAATACACACATTGCACACACATTATTAATTAAACAATCTTATGAACACTCAATCACATACATATGTATATGTATTGTGTATAATGTATGCTCAGTGACAATCCTAAGTATATTGTCTAAATTCACATCTTATTTTCATTCACATTGCATAAATCATATGCATCTAATTGAACTTAGGTTTACACTTCATTTGTACATGATCATTCTAAGTTCACCATTCAATCTTTATCCTTTATATGTGTCTAGCTTATCCTTAGGCTTACACCTTAAGAACACTTGGTTATTCTAATATCATAAATCAATTTCTCATCATTCCTTTTCTAACATTATATGATCTCATAATACCCAATTCTCATTCACACTTAAGCAATTCATACATATTACTCAACTCCTTTGAATTATAACTATAATCATATGAACATCTTCATTCCCGTTATACTCATGCCTTTGGTACTTTGATATTATCAATTCGTTTACTAAGTTATAACCTCTTTTATAACTTCAAAGATATCACACATTGGTCAATTAATCCAAGCATCATTCTAGGTTCAATTTAAGCCTCATTCTAGCCTAAATTTATGCGAAATGATCTGTGAATGTTCGTTAGGCGAACATCTATGTCCGCTGAGCTTACCTTCACAGGTCACTTAAGGAAATATGACAATTTGACCATCTAAATAGCAAAATCTCTTCTTGGGTCTTAATATAATTGTAGAATTTGAAGTCCTATTAGAAACCATGCTTAAATTACCTCAATCCAAGTTCTATAGAAAAAGTTATGCCTCTTGCCCCAACACATATCCTATTGCATTCTTATTTCCAAATTAATAACTCTTTACTTACTACATTCACTACCTTATGCTTGGTCTATCATTTCTAATTTAATTTCTCGTCATTTCCCCATTATTCCAACTCCAATTCAACTCAATATCATCTATAAATAAATTATAATCCATGATTGATCATAAAGACTAAAAATAGAACACATACATATATATATATATTCATCATCAACTTTCTAAACATATTCAACTTCATTTCCACTTTCATTTCATCTCTAACTATCACCTTAATTCATCTCATTTCAAGAGCATAACTTAACATCTTGGTTAACATAACCTTCACTTTCATTATAACTTTAATTCACAACTCATAACATCAATATAACAACTCATTACTTATGGTTTTCATACTCTGAAAATAGAACACAAACGTATGTATTCATCCATCAATTTACTACACCCAGTACACGACTTCAAGTCAATTTTTGAAACTCTTAAAGATAGAATTTGAATCCTATGTCTTCATAAAAATGTATCCATATGTCTCTAATTTAAACCGAATAAAAAATCATCTAATTTGGATATCCACAGAACAAGTTATGTTTAAATTATAGATGCATAATCAGTGGACAATGTTATAGCTAATATTTTTCTTGCACACTTTAAACACCATTACCACTTTATATCTTAACTTTCATCATAATTCTTCCCTTTTCAAGAAACTACACTTAGACTTTTCTCTAACTTCAAATCTCAATCCAATCCATGTCTAAAATAAGCAATGATTAACATTTTTATCTATCAAAAATAGAACATGAAAATATCCATTCACAAATTAATTTTTCTACTCTTCTTTCTATCTCATTTTAGGATTCATTCTAACTCTAAATCATCTTTACATCAATTTATGAATTATTCATCATCATACATGTAAAAACAAGATATCAATCTATCAACATTTCTTATTCATATTTTAGCAAGTACCCATCCTTATTTTATGATCATTTAACTCTTAACTATCATCAAAACATGTTTCAATTAATAAATAAAGAAGAGAAACACTTATACTTACTTGTTTAGCTTCAAGATCTTCAAGTCTTTCAAGATATCTCTTAACCTAGCTTTCTTGTCTCACAAATGCATCATCATTTAAGAGTGGTTTGGTTGGGTGTTTATTAAGAAATGAAGAAGACAACAAAACAATAGTAGCAAATATAAGGTGAACGTAAGCTTCAAAGTTGATGGGTGAGAAGTGAGTGTCATAGATGAAGAAGATTGAAGAAGATGAGAAGAGAAACTTATAAGAGCTGAGAACAATTGAATAAAGTGAAAGACAATTAACATGAGATGGTCTTTTACTTTGAGCAATTTCGTGGGTTATGGCATGAGGTGTGACAAGTGACACTTGTCACTTGCCACATGTCACTTTCTTATGGTCTCTCCTTGTTCTATTAAATAACTAGTCCATTTGTCTCCAATTTCTACTCCAACTGTCTCCCAATTTTTAATGACATATGTCATTTATAAAAATTTCCACTGCCATTTGTCTCTTATTTCTACTACTATTCATCAATTATTCTGTCACTTGACACTTTTTCTAGTCCAAAAATACTCATAAATTCAAAAAAATTGTCATATTTCACCAAAAATTTTAATTCACTACTTACACACTCCCAATTTTTAAAACACATAATCCATAATTCACATTATAATCACATTAAAACAATCATTTATACCCGAAAAATGTCAAATGAGTGCATGAACAAATCATTGTAATGTATACAAAATTCAAGTTAATGTGTGTGTATGCTAACATTATGCATGAGTATGAAATGCCTTTTTCTATTCTCCCATTTCTATTTCTCAATTACAGAAATCTAGGGTCCTAACCCTTAGTATGGAAACGGGATGTTTCAATTCTCCCCTTAATAAATTTTTTCCTTGAAATTCTTATTTGATTGATCAAAGAGGTAGCTGTAATGTTTCCTCGGATGCTATTTCTTTTCCCATTTAACTTTATCACTTGAATAAATTTCTTCCAATTGATTATAGTCAATTGAATCAATTGGTCTTTAAATTATTTATTGTTGGATCGGAAAAGAAAACATGCAAGTTTTGGTTAAATGATATATTTCAAAACTTTTTTAGAAATTATAACATAGCGGAAGCAAGATAACCAAATCAACATGTCAATCCATACATGATACCGTGTACAGAAATATTACTAACTCCTTCGCTAAAACTTTAACCCCTCACTGTTCTATCCTATTCTTGGCAATGTATCCTCTCCAAGGTGATGTATCCTCTTCTTCTTATTATTGTTTCCTTTTTTGATATTGTATCCTCAACCAATGCAATCTACCACTTATTCTTCTTGAACAACTAGGTTAACAAGGTCCTTTAGTGGGAAAGGAAAATAAAACTTTGGAGGACATTTTCCTTAGAAGAAAGAAGCCAAAAATGAGACACCTTCTCATGCAAATTTCGGCTCACACATGCATGAAAGGAGAGAGAGTCAAAAATGCAAGAACACCTCTCTTTCACCTTGTTAATTTCAGTTATGTATGAAAAGAAAGAAGAGAGGAGCATCCAATGCATCACGCCTTTCTTTAATCAAACATAAAGAAGCCATTAAATGAGACTCTTCTCATTT